>WUAP02049672.1:0-18289 GCA_015163945.2 Stichodactyla helianthus
TTGCTAAAATACTCCCTTTTAAATCTCATCACTTCGTTGGCACATTCAGATTCCTTTTTAACAACAAAAGCTAGGTCCCAATTCCGTTACTGATAAGTATGACTAGTTATATTCTATATATAAATCATCAGCCTGTTGCATAATCATTTGTTTTTGTTACTAATTCTTTTTCTTTTGTTGCTTCATCTAGTGCACTTCATCTCGCAGTCATCAACTGCCAATTTCATGCCACTGAGAGTCTTATATCAGTGATGAAAGACCTACCAGGGGATCTGATTAATATGTACAACTACCTGAGACAGGTACATCAGTTGAATCATACTTCAGTTGGTTTTTTCCATCTCCTTAATGCACTGTCACTTTGTCCTCCAGCTGTCAAGTACTGCCTGCTGCCTTAGTTGTCCTTCCCTTTAAGTTAACCTGGTTTCCCTTTTTTGGCCGAGGGAACTGTCCAGGAAGTACTGCCTGCTACATGTACCTTAGTTAGTTGTCCTACCAATCTGTTTGTGTGCTCCCTTGTTTTTCTGTTTTGTCCCAGCAGTCCAATCCTATTATCCCTATTCTCCGCTATACTGTAGCTTGGTAAAAGTTATCCCAGTACTGTCATGGCAATTGTTTTAACTCTGCATTTTAACTGCATGATTTCTTTTAACCTCCCTCAGTCTGCACTTCACCTGGCAGTTCTAACAAAGCAACCTGTTGCAACTGAATGCTTACTCAGAGGTAATGCCAATCCTACTTCCTGTGATCGTCATGGCAACACTCCTGTGCACATCACATGTGCTCAAGGTGATATTGGATGTTTAAAAGTTTTACTTGATAAAAAGCTACGCAAGGATTCTGATGATTTTCCTGAAATCCATTGGCAAAACTATGATGGTAGGTAGCAAGTTCTTTTATTCAGTGAAAATGCATTTGTTAGATAAAATTGCAAGCAAGCATCACCCCATTACTGTTAAACAGAATAATGATACAACATATGGTCTTAAAAAAAAAGGTCTTGAGTACTGTCCCACAGAGAGCTCATTGTTTACATTTACATTGATGGTCTTAGGTTTTACTCCATTGCATCTTGGTGTCATGAAGGGCAACAGAGAAATCATCAAACATCTCCTGTCAGTTGGAGCCAATGTCGAAGCAAAGGTATATCCAAAAAGAATTTTTTCTCAACACCATAAACAGCTGTTTTACTCAACTTTCACAACCTACCTTCAACCTAGTTCTATGTATATTCATTAATCAACTCCTAATGCCTTCCTCAGCCATATCTTTTGAGCTGACTTTGGATTGACATGTATTTTGTCAGTTCTGTTGAAAAGAGCAGAAGGCTAATAGGAAAAGAAATTCTCCTCATTTAATTATTCCCACTCCAATACTGTATGTTTCCCAATCATGAGAAAACTGCTCTATGTCCTCTTCTTTCAGGATGGCACATGTGGACGTACTCCTCTTCATCTTGCCATAGAAAACAATAATTTAGCTATTGCTGGGTTTTTGATTCTAGAGGTAAGAAATTGAAGTTCCAGAAAGGGTCAACAATTTTTAGCAGCTCAATTTGTTGCACAAGTCATCCAGTTTATCATTGAATCAGTAGTAATTCTGATCAGCCAATTAGCAGCTGATATAGAATGGGCATATCAAATATATTTGTCATAGAAAAATTCTCTTACTTTGAACGCACACACTACTGCACCTCACTAGATAAGGCTTCCCTAATCATATTCTGTCTATATCTTGCAGGCCAAATGTGACGTAGACTCGTACAACCTTGATGACAACACGCCACTCCATATTGCTGCTGGCCGTGGACTTGAAGGAATGACGGCATTGTTAGTTGCAGCTGGGGCTGATACCATGGAAACAAACAGTGAAGATGAGACCCCTTATTCCCTGGCCAGTACTGCTGAGGTATGTTCAGATTACCAAAACTATTTTCACTGGTGGTTGCAAGTTGTAGATGTGGAAATATCAGTTATTTGAAGTCAAATGTATGTTTTTGGATGCAGTTAGTTCATTTTAATTATAAAAAATTATATCATTTACACAGGTCAAAAAGATCCTTTCTGATGAAGAAGAGATACCATCAGCTTTTGATGATATAAAGATACCAGGTAAACCTGAACTTATCTCAGTAGTTTATGAAAGAAGTAATTCTCCATCAATATTTGACCATAATTTAGCAGATGACCGTCTCATCCATCTGTCCATCCATCCCATCCCCTCCATACACCCATTCATCCATCTACCCATCATGCCAGCCATCCCATCCATCCATCCCATCCCATCCATCCCATCTCATTCTTTCCCGTTTTGCATTTTTCTTCCAGAAGTGGAAATCAAAAAGAAGGCGGCTGAGAACAATGCGTCCGTCAACAGCAGAACTCAACCAGGTACAGGGCGCCTTTTACTTACGCTGCTGCTTCCCGGCTTTTTTTCACAATTATTTATATCTTACCCCTTCTGTAGAAACAGCAAAGCTGGTGACGTCTGATAACTATGGCAACAAGAAAGACATGCATGCTGTGAAGGCCGTGATGGACCATGAAGACTCGGGTGTTGAGGGAGACTCAGGATTTGGGTCCCATTCAGTTTCAGCTTCAAGAGGCGAAGGTACATCTTTTTACGTGGAGCAGATTTCCCTATGCTTTTAGAAGCGTGCCGTGACAGCCCCAGCATTTTGATTGGCTGATTTCGCACGCCATCGTCATTGTTTCGCTCTCAATTGTCATGCAAGACCAAAAAAGCGCAATTTGGTAATAATGTATTACAGGTTTGTTAAAACTGACGGCGAAATCTTTTTGTTTCTCATAGACTCGTTTCCATTTTCTATGCATCCGGACGAATCTTTTCATGCAGTGACAGAACACGAGCCTCGCCTTCAAGCTCACGATAATCGACCAGTAAAATGGACTCACTGACATCACACCTAACTAACCAATCAATGACGCCACAGCCAGCCAGTGAGATGAGTTTTTCATTCCTGTAGTGATGTCACTTTTCACTCAATCACGACCAGCCAATGAAATTGGTTCACCAGCCTTAAATTGACATCACCATGGAAGCCAAGGCTCACTGCAACAGCCAAACGATATAATGGAGCGTTGATTTGTTCGCTCGTATTGCTTTCCATAGATCGTTTCAGTAGTCAAATCGAAAATGATGGTTTTTATTTAAAGAATACATTATGCTGGGGGAAAACATGTAATAAGAAGATACCGACCAGCAAGCGCAACGCAGCGTACGTTGTGTGTGGCAGTAATCAAAATGAATCGAAAGTGGCGAATTTTCTGTCTTTCCCTGCTCTTACACTCCCTAAATCCGTGAGATTCAGGTGGGAATAAATCTCGTAAAAGGCATCTAATTGTAAATGGGTATCTTTTATACTTTTGGTGGTTCTGTTTTTTGTTTTAAACAGTCTTCATTTCAAAACAGAAGTGACGCTAAATAAGAAAGAGCAATTTTAGTAAATGTTAATTTTCTGAATAGTTCTTTTTTTATGCTTGAAAAAGTTTCATCGGATGAAACTTTTTTGTCGAAGTTAGAGCAGAATTTTCAGGAGTGGGAAACGTACTGTAGAGTTGTAGAGTGATTGTGATATGGCTCATTTAGTCAAGGACTGTGATTGGTTAGTGTGCGGTTTTGAGCATTTTAATTGGTTGAGGATGGAAACCATTTGAGTGTCAATGTAGCGCATCTCTTCTGCTATTTCTTGCTGCCGTTCTATTACTCATGACCCAAAACTGCGTCCCTACATTTCGGCTAGTCAACTTTACTTCAAATTTGCGCTCTTAATGTCAGAAATCGAAGCGCAGAACAATTTCTTCAAGGTGAACAGTATCTTACCGTAGGTCCCTTGATCTGCTCGAGCCAAGCTGCGTAGTGCACGAAGTTGAAATATATAGTTTATTAGCCACAATCTCATTAAGAGTAATAATAGTCTATTATAATTAGGAATAAAATATTTATAATATACAGTCACACACTTCATATAATAACTATAATATATAAGAATTAAACATCGATATGAATTGTGCGCCAAGAAAGAGATCTCTTTGGTCAATACTGTTGTCATGTGACCATAGATAATGTTTGATATGATTTCGTGGTAGCTACCGGAAGTGAAATTTCACCGAACTAATGAATTTGACTTCCGGTAGTTAATATCTCTAAAACTACTAATTGATATAAATCATCTAACAAATGATAATGATTAATATGATATGAATTTAATTTCTATACTTAACATATCTATCAATCTACCTATATTAATCTTGTTATCTAAACGATATCTGTCATTTTGCTTCGTGTTAGTTCAGAAATACTCTCATCATTTGGGTTTATAATTTTCAGTCGACTTGATGTAAAACTAATTGAACTCAGTTTAGCGGCCAGACTCGCTCTATCCTTTTTGTTACAGCATATGAAGCCACGCATGCGCCGTGAGACACGTTGTAAGGGTTTCTTTAGACGTTTGTTCAAGTATCCATACAGATATGGATGGACAATACAACCGAAACATACCAGGGACATGCTGGTGATGTAAGCCACCCTTATGAACCTTCCAGTAAACATTGCGAGCACGAGACACCCGATATAGATCACGTGACACGACGAATATGAAACTATGGTCAAAGCAAGGACTCGTATGTTCTTCGTGAGTCTTCGTTTTCTGCTCGGAATCATTCGGCGTTCTATCGAATCTTTACTGTAGAATTCAGCTGGTAGTTGAAAGTTGTTCTTCTTTTGCATAAAATAAGCTACTAAAACGCCATTAATAGCAAAAAACGCCGTGAATGGGAAGCCAAGGACAGCAAACTGTAGAGCTGCTATCTCTCTGGGAAACTGAAAATCTGATTGACACTTGAACTCCTGTAAGATGGTTGATGTTGATTGATTGATAGTCAGACAGACTGCATACAACAGAGACACGAACCACGTTACTGCTACAATGATGGTAGAATTTTTTTTGGAAAAGATCTTAGTGTAGTTGTTCTTGAGTAAAATAACGGCGTAGCGGTTAACAGCCACCAAGAGTAACGCATACAGGCTAGAACAGGTTGTCAATTCGTTGATAAACTCTCTTACAAGACAACCAGTTCTGTGAGAACCAATGACAAGATATCCCAGCATGATTTCTATCTGGAGTAAAGGAAAGACGACCATTCCTTGGACGATCCCACAGAAGGCAAGATTAGTGATGAAAATACTCGAAGAAACACGTAGTTTCTTGTCTCTGATAAACACGTACAATATGGCGCCGTTGGCAACGAGAGAAATGCTGAAAACCAAGGTAAGAAGGAATGAGCTTGCTCCTACGATAATCTGTTTGGTTTCCATAACGAAACGATTTATTAATCTGTGTTATATCAGGCCTGGTAAGTTTTGTAAGAACTTCCAAAGCTTAGAGAGTGAGAGGTCGAGGAGCTTGGGTGATGCGCTTTTATACTCAGTTGTACATTGAAAGGTGAACATTCCATCATCTGATGCTCAGTGATTAAAATATTTTTTGCGCGCTCTGGGATTTTCATTTCAATGGTATAGTACGATTATATGACAAAGGAGAAATTCAATTCTCTACTTTAACAATAACCATAATGCCTTCTGTTTTTGGCTATTGTAATTCAATTTTGTTCGATTTGAATTACAATTATTTTGATTTGAACTACAATAGCTATCCCCCCAGAGACCCCAGAGGGCACTATGGGTTATTGTGAAAGTAGAGAATAGAAGCTTTTAAGTTTTTCTTCGCATACTGCGGTAAAAATGGCATTATTTGCGCACACTACTCTTGAACACTACGCAAAAAACATTTAAAATCTTTCGAGAAAAGTCTGGCGAACTTCGTAATATCGCTGAAACGCTTCAATTCCATTTTGGATCTATGATACCAAAGTTAGAAAACTCGTCATCAGCTAAACGTCCTCAGTGTTGGTAGCGGATCCGGAGAGATGGGTATAGAGATCTTAAAGATCCTCAGGGAAGAGGTCCAGAAATTTGAGGATCGTCATGTTATGAAGATATACAACTGTGCCATTGCTGAGCCAAATGAGTATTTTCTAAGCCTCTATAAGGACACCATCAAACAAGGAGAAGGACAGCAAATGGCCCTTGATAGAGAATCAGGAGTAGTAAGCCTCATTTGAGCACGCGCACTAACGTATTCAGTGAATCTAGCGTGTGCAGATCTGGGCTTGGCTCTCTTCTATATGCCATTCTCTGTAGTCACGTGCGCGCTGGCATCCAGTTGACCGCAGGCAAAGATTATTTTTTATTGATTGATAACTTCGGGACCATACTTCCAGACTCGATTGCTGAAGCGTCGTATGGCTTTACGGTTCAGCTGGAGATTTCGGCTCCAACTCCGCTATCCCAGGTGTGTATGATCAGGGAGCTCGGCCACAAGTAGGACTTGAGGCCTGAAGGGAGAGGTTAATCGGCCCCTAGACCATGTATGATTAACCCCTTGCTATGATCAGGGACAAACCCCGTGATGTGCGCATGTTTCTGGTGACTAGGTCATCCACGCTTGATCGCTAAACAATGTGGGACGCGCTATGAAACTTAAAAGCCACCTTTAAAAACATTAGACATGCTCTTTTCGTATTCAAGCACCCAGTGTAGTATGAAGAGTACAGTCTCTCTCGGACATAAGCTTTTTTTTATACTTCGCACATTACTTGCGCTTGGGCTACCTGTGGTCCTCGGAGCCTGTCTGTCTTTTTGGTCAGCGGGTTACCGCCACAAACAAGGGGGGGCGAGTAATTAGAAAAAAAGAGACAGTTTTTTCGCATACTGCGGTAAAAATGGCATTATTTACGCTAGAACACTACGCAAAAACCTTTAAGATCTTTCGAGAAAAGTCTGGCGAACTTCGTAATATCGCTGAAACGCTTCAATTCCATTTTGGATCTATGATGCCAAGGTTAGAGCATCAAGCCGTGACCCGTCATCAGCTAAACGTCCTCAGTGTTGGTAGCGGATCCGGAGAGATGGATATGGAGATCTTAAAGATCCTCAGGGAAGAGGTCCAGAAATTCGAGGATCGTCATGCTATGAAGATATACAACTGTGCCATTGAGCCAAATAAGTATTTTCTAAGCCTCTACAAGGACGCCATCAAACAAGGAGAAGGACAGCAAATGGCCCTTGATAGAGAATCAGGAGTAGTTTTTGAGCTGTTGAAAAACACTTTTGAACAATTCAAGCAAAACACAGCTGGGGATAATGTTAAGTTCGACATTATTCACTTCGTTCACAGTCTTTACTATCTCGACATCGAGCAGACTCTGGTCCATTGCTTCGACAATATGCTTCACAAGAATGGCATTCTCATCTGCGTCGTCATAGGAGCCGACAGCTTGAACTATAAAGTTTATAACAAGATAAACAAAGGGTCGCTTGATCAAAGCAGCATCAGGGATAAAGAAGATATAGTTGAAATTAGAAAGATTGCTGAAAAACACCAGTGGAAGCATGAAGTTCATTCTAAAACGTACAACTTTGGTGTCTCAGAGATATTTGATGAAAATTCAAAAGCTGGAAATCTTCTGCTCGACTTTTTGACCGAAAGGATTGATTTTCGCTCTGAAATGGATAAAAGCGTAGTCCAAGAAACTTTAGATGTTATTAGAGAGGCGACCTTTGTGGGAGAAAATGGAAAGCATTTTGGAACGAATTATCAGCATGTTTTGTTTATCTATAAGTAGAACTTGTTTGTCACGCTATGTTAGATTTACATTAGATGTGGCTCAAGTTCGAGAAGGCTACTGACAAGGTGGCCTAAAAAAAAACGAAAAGACGTACTGTAGGTACATTTGGTCACACCACGATCTCAATAAGTCATGCATACAAGAGATTATGTCATATATTATTATATATTATTATACATTATCATTATTATTATTATTATTATTAACATTAATATTTATTTTTATTTTTATTTTTAATAAAAAAATTTTTTAATAATAATAATTTTATTAACATTCCTACAACAATTTTTCTAAAAATATCCTATAACTAGAAGAAAGAAAAACCCTACTACTATTTACATAAAAATTATCTCTATATATATACATGTAGTCGAAAGAGTCCACGATCAATATATTATAGCTGTGATAAAATCATAAAAACCCTAAAATATATATCAAATGTACTAGTATTCATAAATTATGTACTAGTATTCATATTCATATTCATATTATTATTATTATTATTATTATTATTATTAGTGGGTAAATTTTGTTATGAAGTGAATTACAATGATTATGTTTTATGTTAATGTTAATTAGTGTTTAAGTATTATATAACTAGTTCTTTTTTTCATTTATTGGATTTACACTGATGTAAACTGTTAGTTTTCAAAGTGCCAATAAACATATTCCATGTATGCTTTTACAAACATCTAGTTTACTCAATACTTTCCAAAGCACTTTATATCTTTCGTATTTCTCATAACGTATCTTATTCTCCAATTCTTAACCTAACACCAGGCCCTTGCTACGCCAACGTCTCTAATAAAGACATAGAGCGCGGGATTTACGAGTGTGAAACTTACAGTACCAACTATTACCTGCACGCTGACTGTAAAATCAGTACACTGGAAAACATTCCCAATTTTATACTTCGAAAATAGCGGCAGGAAATTTCGTTTTCTCGAAAATTTCCAAAGTATGAAACTGTACATTTCTTCCAGTGGTCTGAAAAATACAGCGCTTTTCGGTTGAGCTTGGAACGACTAAAGTTTTATCGATAAGTTTTGTTGATAAGTTTGTGTGGGAATTCGAAAAAAGGATGTTGTCAAGGCGAATTATTGAAGTTACTAAGGAAATTTGGAAAAAGCCCGTGCTAGTGTGAAATAGGCACGTGGACTTCCATCGCAACTTCGGTTATTCGCCTTGGCAACATCTCTTTTTCACACGAAAACTTGTCGATGAGACTTTCGCTATTCCAAGCTCAACCGAAAAGCGCTGTATCTATACAAATAAAAAATGGAAACTTGCGAGTAAACTAGCATAATAAATGCAATAACCAATAAACTAGGAAATGTGAAACACAAAGGGTCAGTAAACCTAAGTTAAATATCTTTTTTCACTGTGTTACAGTTTTCCTTTTATTGGTACAGAATACCTTCTGCCTTTCCTGCCGTGTGTCATGGTTAGTTTATAGAATTTAGTTATTTTTGTTGGATTAAGTTGTCTTGCCTTGGTTTCCTGTGCATTTCTAAGCAACATCAACATACCCTAAGTCTTGTGGATATCATGTTCCGCTAACAACTCTGTTTCAAGTCCAAACACATAACTGAATCGCAAATCAATTAAATCATGGTATAAAATGACCTCTCTTCTTAGTTTTCCAGGCACTAGTATGAAATGTAAGAATACTACACATCAATGAAATTTTCCATTAGTAAATGTAAACCTCTAGTCACGTATAGTTAAACCCAATCGCTGGAGAAAATTCTCACTGAGTTAGCTAAGGACTGAATTTTCTCAGAGAACAAAGAATTTACAGTGGAAGGATTTCGTCCTATTGACATTTTTGGAGCGTTTCGTATCGCACGTCACATGAATGCCTCATCAAGATCTATTTTTTTGATTATGTCACTGGGTGAAGTCCCGCCTTTGTCAGCATTAACTTATACTTTCTTTTTCTGATCTAATATCGGTGCGATCTAAATGGACATGCATGGATTTGTGGGGTTTAGTTGCATTTTGTGAGTCCCTCTAGCGCTCGACGCACGTTCTCTCTTTCTTCATGGCGTTGGAAAACTGAATCACAGTAAACATTACTGCTAAAACAATCAACAAGCTCTTTTCTATGGAAAGGAATTTCGAAAGTATGTGTGGAAAGTGTTTTCGAAACCAAATTCGATAGCAAACGTACCTTCACATCAGACGAGTTATCCTCCACCACTAATCTACCGTTAATCATATCAGGTTAGTTCTGGAAGTTCTTTTACTAAAGTTGAGGGCAAAAATTCAAAAACGAAAATATGACCCAGATTCCTGAGATCTTGCTTGCCTTGTACTTATCTTCAGTGACAAAACATCAGGCTGTAATTCTATGAGGTCGCCCAGTTATCATACATTTTGGATAATCGCAGATTGTCATTGCTTTCGGCGTCTTTGTTTTACTAAGTCTTACGCCTTGTAATTTTGATTTACTCAATCTTTAATACTCTTATAAATTAACTGCTGTTTTGATATCTCGGTCATACCTGTTTCAAAAAAATAAAAATCCAATTTTTAACATATCAAAGATTGCGGGTGATTGTAATAGCGATGTGTAATCTTTCAGATCATCATGCCAACAGCCATGACGTCATTAGATACACAGAATACAAGTTTTTCGTCCCCACAACCGGGACACAGCATGGAGCCTGGTACCAAACACGTGATCTTGTCTCTCAGCCTCGTTGTCATTCAGATATTTGCTATATTTGGAAACGTAATGCTGTTCTTGGTGGTCTACCGTAAGCCTCATTTGCGCACGCGCACTAACATGTTTATACTGAATCTAGCGTGTGCAGATCTGGGCGTGGCTCTCTTTTGTATGCCATTCTCTGTAGTCACGTGTGCGCTCCAGTCTTGGGTATTCGGAGACACTCTCTGTCAATTTAATGGCTTTGTAAACATCACGTTCGCCATGTGTTCATTACTAACGTTAACTACTATCAGCATGGAAAAGTACTTTGCCATTGTGAAGCCTCTGTACCAAGTAATGACGAGACAGCGAGCAATACTGATGATGGCAGTCACGTGGCTGGGGCCTGTATTATTTGCCTCGTTGCCGCTGACTGGGTTTACGCGATATGAATACAAGGAAGGTAGGCAAACTATTCAAAAGTATTTTAAAAACTGTCATCCATTTGACCTCAGATTTCCATTGCTTAGTAAAGAGCACATAAGGAAGAAAAAAGGTTTATTTAAAAGTTGATCTTGTTCATAAGATTTTTTGGAGATTATTTTTTTATTGATTGATAACTTCGGGACCATACTTCCAGACTCGATTGCTGAAGCGTCGTATGGCTTTACGGTTCAGCTGGAGATTTCGGCTCCAACTCCGCTATCCCAGGTGTGTATGATCAGGGAGCTCGGCCACAAGTAGGACTTGAGGCCTGAAGGGAGAGGTTAATCGGCCCCTAGACCATGTATGATTAACCCCTTGCTATGATCAGGGACAAACCCCGTGATATGCAGCATGTTTCTGGTGACTATGTCATCCACGCTTGATCGCTGATCAATGTGGGACGCACTGTGAAACTTAAAAGCCACCTTTAAAAGCATTAGACATTCTCTTTTCATATTTATGATTTATTTCGTCACAGGAAGCACCCAGTGCGGCGTGCACAATCCAGTCACTCTGGGACAAACCATACACGCTGTCCTGGTATTCCTCGTCGCCTACGTCATACCGCTAAGCATAATGGGATTTGCTTACGTCAACATATTCACAACAGCTCGTGTTCACAGTCGTCGTATAAGCCAGACATCTATTACTACCAGTGTACCTACTTCTATTTCAACGCAAAAACAGATCGCTTTAACCATATTCATCATGCTTGTGGTATTTATTATTTGTTGGACGCCATATTTCGTTTACGTCGTTTATATCACTGCCAATCACGTGCCTGTTGATCAAACACGTGATCTAGGGCTGGCAGCTTATTGGTGCGCGTTCTTGAACAGCGCATTGGATCCTTTTATTTATGGGATTCGTAACCCACATTTCAAGGCAGCGTTGAAAGAAATTTTAGTGTCTACAAGTCGTCGTTTTCGCGGTTTCCTTGGTATTGGGACAAAGAGGGGGTCTTCCAATTCATCTACTGCCATAACAAAGCCTCCTTTGGTTTCTTTAGCGAGCTCAGACACCACGCCTCCTAACAACAGTGACGTCACTCCTGAAGATAGTTGCCATAGCTACGAATTGTGTGAAGCTACAAATGAACTGCGCATGTCCAGTCCCCAGATGTGTGCAAAATGGAAGAAAAATACTAGCAACAAGGCTGAGGAAAAGTTTGTCTTGAAAGCCCAAAAAGAATCTAGTGATAAAGATATTGGCAATCTGGTAGATGAAGGCAAAATTTGCGATCATAAACATGTCAGTAAATTTCTGGATAAACAACTAAATTGTGAAACTAGAACTTGTTTGGCTTCTCGCATCAACCAGGGGTTTCATGACGACAGAGAACAAGATAATACAACAACACTAAATACGACAAAAAAATATTATTCACATTCTGAAAATGTGGCGACTGTTCAAGAACTTTAACTCGGCACAATTTTACTACTGACACCTTTGACAGGCGTGAAGTTTGTCTTCCGTGACCACGGCAACAGCTAAGATCACCAAACTCATCGCATGAATCTTCAGTGCGCATGCTCAGACCTTATATCTATCCTAAAACTAAACCTTGTATTTCACTGATGATTCGAACTACATTTAGGACGGCTAGACGCATGCGCAGTGGAAGACGAGGTATGCATGCGCACCGGAGAACAACAGATATGCAGTCATGTGATTTAGGCGTTGATAGTCACGTGATTGAGCCACACATCGAGACGAATGAAGACCAACATCCTTTAAAAATTATAAGAAAGATGCCATGGTTTGAGACTTATTTATAGATTATTACAGGAGTTTCCATCCACTTGCATGATGATTGAAGATTGATTTGCTTTTAGATGAAGCCAGTATCAATACACAGACAGCTGTGTTTGTCTGTATTTTCTTTTCGTTGTCATGTCAGCAACGATGCTCGAAACTAAAAGTAGCTAAGGAAGTTTGTCTGTGTACAGGCTTTAGAGCACTGCGGCTTTATACACGTCATTATGACTTTCAAATGGCTTCCCTCTCAGCCAATCAGAACGTATGTGAACCTTTCCCAGCCAATCACTATGCTTGTGTGACACCCGTTTAAAATGTTAAGAACCTTGTTTTTGTTATCAGAAATAATTCAGATAAAAGTTTCTTAAGCTTGAAGGAAAAGGCGCAGGTGTTGAGTTCTTTAGCCGGCTGGTTTGTTTACTGGCCCCGCGTGATTGTAAAATGTTTCCATCGTGTTATTCACGTGATAGGAACACGTAAAGTACGTTGACAGTAATCTTGACCAGTTTAGACACACGTCTACCATGATTTATGACAACTGGCCGAGTTTTTTTTCCCTGTAATGAACTGAGAATTCAAAACTACAGGATAATGTCGAGGATACAAGAGATTAACTACTCTCTAACGAATAAACAAATTATGAATTTATATCAGTAAAACATCATTAAAATACTTCGCAAAATTTGTTGTGGAATGTGAGATTTAGTGTGCAGGACGAGGTAGTCCCAGATACTTGATACCAACAAATTAATTTTTGTTTATGTATCTTGAAAATTAAATCGGTTCTTAGCTATTGTACTATCAGCATTAAATAAAATTGGTCTTCTTTGGAAGGGAGTTTGGCATTCCTTTTAATATTAGATAGTTACTAGAAAGTAATGTATTTTCATTGTTCCATCTGTTCGTAAAATGAAAAGGTGGAACGATTTGGCAATGCAAACTTCTGAGAAAAGCTTATTCCCAATGAGTCTTCCATTCTTTCCCAGCTTTCTGTTCCTTCTCATTTCTTTCTTTATCACAAAAATTTTTTCTTTCTCTCTTTCTCACCCCTGGAATCATTTCGCGCTTTGTTCGTTTTTGCTGACAGAAACGTTTGTCATCTACTCCAAAACTCCTTCATCACAAAATCCCCGGCTGTTGACTTTCGGCAAACATCCTTGTATTCCATTCATAGTTTTCTTTGTTTTATTTGTACTGTTTCCGAGTTCTTAATGCTATTGTTTTGTTGATAATCTTGTGTTCTGGGAAATATAGTGCAAATATCTCAAACTTAACAGGAAACTCGAGGAGAATATTGGCATTTGGTTGCAGACAGTGTCCTGAACAGCCATATCTTTGTCGGGAAGAACGAAGAGGACGAGCCAGTAACTTGATCTGAGTAAGTATCGACCATAATTCTATTGTCGTGTCAAGTTGTGGAGAGGATTACATAACATTACATGACACTTTACATAATTGCAAATCTCAGGTTCGATAGGTGCTACACTGTGAACTAAGCTGACTTTATATTTTGTACATCGCTCGCAGACCAGCTCTTGCAGATCGTGGTGCATTGTAACGGAAAAGCGAGCTAAGGTATTTGTTTTAACGTTCTCAAAAACGTTTCATAATTTAGCTACTCCAACGAAAATGTCATTTAGCGTTATTATGTTATGACACAGACGAACTAGAATATTATTCTTGGCTTCTTGTACTCAATCCTTTCCCTAAAGCTTTTCTAGAACACTGTAAAACTATCTATTCAACAGAAAGCATTGATATTTTGAAGGAAGGAGGAAGTCTTTTCTTTTGTCTGAGTTATTTAGCCTTTTTGACGAATTTTTTTGAAGCAACATGTTCATCATAATTACTGAATACTTACTAACCTGATCCTGGAAAAGATTTACAAGCAATAATTTGATTACTAGACTAGTAGCCAGGGTATACATCGAGATTGAAGCTTGGGTTTCCTGCAAGATCATCTTAAGTCAGGTACGCATATGTAGCATACACAAGTGTCTTTAAGTTGAAGAGATAGTGGATATTTTAGGTGAATAGTCTGATCAAGAGAGGGACTAGTTCATGAATACAAAGTTGAAGTTTTAAACAGCTGCCTTTGGGACATGTTTCAAATTCTTCTTTTCTGCGTCGACCATCGTAAAAATGAGTGCCGAACTCGACCGACCATTAGAATAGGAAAGGATCGAGTCGATGACAAATAAAACTACCATTCAAAATTATAAAACGAAGCTACAGAAAATTGTTTTCCTTTTTTTCTTGGAATTTATGACTAATGTTACTAATTTCTACTAAACATATAACCCGCCATTTCCTAAAACCATCGATATGTCGTTGGCGGGAAAAACCCTTTCGCAGTCGACACGATTATCAGACGAGACACCAAGCATTCAATAGACTTATCTGCTGCTTATGTATTTTAGATACCACTATGTATAAATGACTAGATATTTAGTTGTCTCGTTTGATTGATTTTTTTATTTATTTTGAGAGTGTTGAAAAAGTCGTTTTCTTGCGATGGTAGTTGAGGTAATGTATAGGTGTGGTGGAACGTGTCTTGACCAAAATATACTTGAGATTTTTTCTTGAGAGAATTCGTGTCTATAAATAGCAAATGACAGACTTTCCACTCAAGAGGGTTTTCAATGTAAATAGATAAAGGAATGCCAAGAAAATTTTCGATGTTTTTGTCCCTTACTGTTGAATACTTGGGACAGATTACGTAGATTTGATTGTATGAAGACAAATACTATCTGGTAAAGTTTTGCATATTGTGCAAGCACTGTTATTTGATGGTTGTACAACAGGTATCCCAGTTTTTCAAAATCTCTTGTCCAAAAGTGATTGATGTTTTTTCGTTTACTCCATGTATTCATATTCATATCTCGTTGCTATTCTATTTGTTCATTTAGTTTTTCTTTCTTTCAGTAATTCTAATAACGACTCATCAGAATGCATAGCAGTAGCAGCAACAACGTTAACAACACAAACACTGTTCCCATGGAAACAATGTACAGCGACATTGAGCACGTGTTCATGGCAGGCACCTTATTGGTCATCATGGTGTTATCATTAGTAGGGAATATTATGGTCTGCGCGACTATCTATCGAAAGCGCAGACTGCGCACGCGTACAAACGCCTTCATTATCAACCTCACATTTGCTGACCTAGGTGTGGTCACGCTGTGTATGCCTTTCTCCTTGATCACGTGTCTGAGCCACCACTGGACGTTTGGTGACGTCACCTGTAATTTGAATGGAATCGTCAACATCGTGTTCACCCAGACGTCTTTGCTGACCCTGACAGCAATCGCTATCGATAAGTATTTCGCAATCGTTTGGCCGTTACGACGCATGATGACCAAGCGACGGACAGCTGGGTTGATCGCCTGGACGTGGTTACAACCCATAATAATTGCTTTAGTTCCTTATACAGGGATAACACGCTATCAGTTCAAAGCAGGTATTTTTTGGTTCCGCTTGGTGTCTTCCTGCACGGTCATACTGGCTTGCAATTGGTAGTAGAATTGCATTAATAAAGTAGCCATCATTCTTAATTATGATTGGATCATGGTGGTTCTCTTGCATTTTGATTTTTTTCAGGGTGTCACGTGACCTCTTGTTTTTGATTGGTCAAGAGATTCAACCACTTAGAAGTAAAAAAACCTTTCCGTTACATGAATTCAATATAATTAATTACAATACTTCATGATTTTCACAGGTACAACCCAGTGCGGCCTCCAATTTCCTAAGTCCCTTTACCAGATCATCTACGGAGTGATCGTCTCTGTCATCGGCTACTTCATACCGCTAGGAATCATGGGATACGTATATTCCAAGATCTTTCACACAGCCAAGCGAAGCGCGCGTCGGATAAGCCGTGTGTCTTTAACAAGCACCACAAGTGTAAATTCCTTCACAGCTCATAGAAAAGTTGCCGTAACGGTGTTGATTCTGGTGGTATTGTTCTTGGGTTGCTGGACGCCTTACTTCACTTACGTCATCATTTTGATTTCTTACCCTTCGTTGACGTCAAATCCACACGTCATGTCGCTTGGGAAGGCAAGCTATTGGATGGCTTTTCTTTGCTCAGCTCTGAATCCCTACATTTATGGCGCTCGTAATCCTCAGTTCAGACATGAGTTTAAGCTTCTTCTCTGCTGTCTTTGTTATTGTTTTACACCTCGCCTCAAGATAAGGGGCTGTAGCACCAGCTCTTGTAGCAGAGGATCATCAGAAGGCAGTAATGAATATAATCCTTTGCGTCGAGGCGGTACCCCCTGGAGTACCCCTCTCGGGTCACCACTTGCATATCCAAAGAGAGGCTCGTCTTTTGACTTGACGAACCATCTAAGAAACCTTGCGGCCATGAATAATAACTTGTATGACTATAGTTCAGGTGATAGTGACCATGACAACTCAGTAGATAAACAAACAAATCAATGTTGCGAAGCAAGACGGGGACAGAACTCTATCAAACTGAGATTTCAAGACAATTTGAGTTTTGTTGATGTACCTATGACGTCATTTCGCCATAAAAAAAGTGACAGCGGATACACTGACCAGCAGTATAGTAACCATGGTTCCGATAAACCTCGTGACGACACAGACATTTTGTCATTTTGCAATGTCACAGACAACTCTCAGATGCCATATATGGTAATTCAGCAAACTGCCGTGAATAACAAAAAGACGGAGAGTAAAGTCAGTCAGAGATACAAAAGAAAATGGATCGAGAGCACGCTGTAGGGTGCGGACGGGAGGAACTTAAGGGGGAGGTACAGAGGAGAATAGTATACCACAATCCTCTAGCAATGTGGTTGCAAATTTGTCTAAAGATATAAGGGATTTCAGTCAAGATTAAAAACAAACAAACAAACAAACAAAAACGCATCTTTGGCAGAGCTCGAACACCAAAACTTGATAAATTAAAAAATATAAACCGTACCGCCATACCCCCGAGACATCCGTAGAGCTGAGGCATAGTCTGGACTTCTCACACTTGACAGGCGGTTAAGTGCCCATTGGTCCTTCTGGCACGGGTGGAGCTGGCAGCACCCACTAGTGTTCTAACCCGCAGGAATCAGGGGAGAGTATAGCCGGCCCCCAGACCATTTCACGGCTAAACCCTTGCACTACTCTGCAATTGACGATGATTTGAAAGAGAAAATATTCTATAGTCAATCTGATGCATTGTTTACGATGACATAACTCCTTTCTGTAGATTCCCACAATTCTTTAGGAAATGCGCGCGCTAGCGAGGTAAGGAAGAAAAACATTAAAAATTGATCGTAGTAAATAAGTAGATAAATAGAGGAATCGATGCTATGATACAAATCAAACTATCCTATCCTGATTAAGAAGTGGCAAGCGATTGTAAAGGCCATATGATTGGTTAACTCAGTCTCATTGGTTAGTTTGGACATTTTCGACTGACTGCCGGCCAAGTATACTAAATGTCCGGAAGTTCAAAAACTTTGTGAAAATCAAGGGAAAAGGGAATAGAAAAGGGAATAGGAAAGGATTTTAAAAAAGGGGGAAAAAAAGAAAGAAAAAAGAAATGTGACCCTTTCGGGATTCGAACCCGGGTCTGCCACGGTAATTTATGAAAAAATCAACTGTGAACACACTAACCATACCCCCGAGACATTCCCTTGAAAGCTGAGGCGCAGTATGGATTTCCGAG
>WUAP02049783.1:0-18281 GCA_015163945.2 Stichodactyla helianthus
GTAATTAAGCAGAATAATACTGATAAAAACAACCCAAAGCACTAAACGCACCTTTAAGTCAAGCAGTTTAATTTTCTTGTTTCGTATGCTTCTTTTCGCCACTTGCGAAACGAGTAGGAGTTTGGGCAGGTTCGGTTTCGCAAAGACTCTTGGGGCTGTTATATGGGACGCTTAGAAACAAATATGGCGGATATCATAGAAGAAATTGTAAAGACGAAAAAAGTAAACAAGGTAATTTTGACCGAAGACGACATTCCTGGCGCAAAGCTAACTAAACATGTGGAGGAATGTAGTTGCTCAGTTTTAAGAAGATGGCTTTTATGCAGAGGTGCTAAAACGTCTGGAAAGCTTGCGGAGTTAAGGAGAAGGTAAAGTCGAATTGTATTGCCATTTAGTAGCGAACACATCGAATTGATCAATGTTTTTTGTTTTTTCACTTGGTTCTTTCTTGATTTTTCTTTTCTTGTTGTGCATTGAAATCTCGTCATCTGTTGCTCTCTTTATTTCTCTCCTTTTGTTTGCTGTAACTGTCCATGGAAATACAGAGGGTAGATGTGTTCTGCTGAGTTTTCTACCTCCTTCCCAGTGTGTCGAGCAGACACGAGTGTTTGGAGAAGCGAGCTTTAAACTGTCATTTCTGAGGATACGGTTGTATGTTTTCCGCAATTCAGAATCCTTGGGAATGCAGTAAAACTCTACGTCTTGTGGTTGTTTCTAAAGTTAATTTGACATCCAGGAACACAGCAATTAAACTTCATCGTTATCTATCCACTATACTTCTCTTGACAAAATGTCTGAAGTGTCCCATGTAACAGCCCCAAGAACCTTTGCGAGACCGAACTCGCCCCAAACTCCTACTCGTTTCGCAAGTGGCGAATTTGATGGGACAAGTTCACATTGATGGAATTCAACGTGGCGTCTATCGAGTAGCCTTTGTTATACTTCAGGATGTCTCTCGCTTTCAACCTCCTTTCTGTGGTAGTTAATAGCTTCGATGTTTTTGCTTTCCACTCTGACATTTGGATTCATTGTAGTAATCATCAATACAAAGAATATAGTATACGCAGTAGTTTCTGTTGAGTGCTTCAAACCTAATCTGCTCGATGCTTTGCTTACAGATTCTCATAGTTTGCTCATAAATTTACTTAGTTTTCTCTTGGAGTTCGTGGACCTAACCGTTCCAAAATCAGTCTAGGACAACTTTTAGCGTGGGTCTACCGCAAAAAGCGTGTGCCTTTGTGAGCGGTTTGAGCATGACGATAAAACAGCTAAAAACAAACATACCCCTTATCAGCGACGAAGCGAAGGGATGAGAAAAATATATTCTTTCGACGTGTTGGTCATCATGTTTCTCACCATGCCAATGTCAGCTCGATTCGTTTCTCGTAGTCAGCTTTTCTTTTCTGGTTGTGCACTTTACACGCATTTTGGATGAGTACTTTCCACTTGTTGCGATCATTCACTACAGGTTTCCATTCATTTAGAGCTTCACTACACTGAAGAGCCATTTTGCACGTGTCCGTGTAACGTAGAAGTGGACGACCCACTTTTCTAGAACCTTCCAACTCGCCAAATAGCAGTGCTTTCACTGGTCTGGTATCGTTCATACGACAGATATGACCCATCCAACGTAGGCGGTTTTTGAGCAGTTTGATTTCAATATCCAAGAAGTTTGCTCTTTCAAGCACTTCCTCGTTTGAGAAAAAATGGTCCCAATTAATACTGAGTATTGACCTGAGGTGACTTTGTTGAATTGTTCTCAATTATTTCACATGTTTTTGATAAAGGATCCATTTTTCGCTGCCATATGGTAGAAGGGGGATTATACATTGGAATAAATACATTGGAAATGGGATATTGGTTATACACTAGTAAAACTGCCCTATTTTACTAGGATTCCAACCCACGTGTTTAAGATCCTTGAAACCGGAGAGAAGTTTGCCAGTTATGTAACAAATCCTCGAAAATTTCTGTTACTTCACAAACGATGTGCAAAGAAATAGTAATGTGTTGGAGTTTGAAGCCGAGTTTTGGTGTTTATTTACTAGAACCACGAAAAGGCGCAGGAATGTTAAAAGTAAACTAGTTATACGTACTCCTATTCTTAGATCTAAATTCAGCACTGTTGTTCAAGTCATAAGAGCGCAATGAATGAAGTTGAGCTATCCAATAAGCTTGCCTTGTGAGAAGCTTATTTTCAATGTTCTGAGATTTAATAGATTTAAGGCAAATAAACTTGAAATTGGTGAAATCCTGCTTAAAACTATTAAAATCGACGGCAATTTCACAAGTATTTTTTTTAGTTTTCATAGCTGACTAATGATTACGAAATATTACTTTAAAGCCCGTTGAAGTGTAACCTACGTATTGTAAATTACAATTTATGCAATGTGCGACATAAATAAAATTGCGAGAGGTGCACCTGAGTTTCTCTTTAATCTTATAAATTCTCCCTGCAGCAGTGCTTGTAAAGACTTCAGATTCCAGAAGAAAGGCACACAAGTCACTTCTCTTGCCACGGCACATCTTCTTGGCTTTCACCCTTGCTTTATTTCAGTATCTCTGATCTTTCAGTAGAAAGGGCTTTTGAAAACTGCTTATCAACAAGTTTCAGTTATAGCCTTGATGCGTAAGATGACTCTTATATGACCTTTATATTCGAGGAAATCGAATTCAAATATTCTAAAGCTTACAGCAGCGCAAAGAAAATAAAGAGAAATTTGTCATTATCCGCCGCCCAGATCTTTCTAGATTAAACAAGCGTAACGAGCTTGTGTCTAATTAAATAAATAATTGATTGCCTCAAGCTACTTAAGGCCTGGGTTTTTAACCAAACTGATAACAGATAGTTTAAATTAGCTATGGCCGATTTACTGGGGGGGGGGGGGTATTCAAACGTGGCACAATGGTAGAAATGAGGATTTTAGCAACCTTAACTTATTAGTTTTGTCTTATGGTAGTCATGTGATCAGCTAGGGGCAAAATTGATTTTTCTCCATTCCGGCTCTCATTTTTCTCTTTCAAAAGAAACTATCTCTTACATTGTTTTAAGATGAAGGTCTTCTATAACCTCCTGATTGGCTATTTGAATTTCATCTGTTAGGTAAAGAGAAATAGAGTTATATGTGTATGTTGACCTTGGTCACGTGACCTGTTTTGCTAAAAATTTCCTTAACAAAAACTGATTGTCAAGATCGCCAATTATATGGTGTAACGGTTCATATTTATTTTCACTCTTGGGTGATATTCGCACCCGAAAAGAGTAAAACCTTTTTTTTTTTTTTTCTTTAAAAAGCCACCATTTTGATCACGTGACCATGCAATTTCCAAATTTATCATTTAAGGTTGTTCATGTTATCAAAGTCTATTGTTGTGCAAAATTTCGTTTATTTTTGTGAATTCACTGGGTTACAGCACAAAATAGGAATTCTCTTTTGAGTTTGACCGCTGACCCAGGCCTTGACTTGAGTCTCCGATTTGTAAAATTTGTTCTTGACGTTTTGGGCGAGATACTACGAACTTTATCTGTAGAATGATGGTCAATGCAAATTTCATGGTTTTACAGCAAATTTTTGTACACACTAGGGAGATGTATGTGTTCGTTGATTGAATACTGGTCACGCATACTTCATTATATCGAGCACTTAAAAACGGTCAAATCGAAGAGCAGACTTCCTATTCCGCTCCAAGTAAGAACCTACTATGGAGAAATTTAGCATCGATTACTCAACGAAGAATATTTTGCTTCCATCACAAAACGACTATTTTTATCGCCTCATTAAAAAAAATGTGCTGGAAAGCCCACTTCTTCCTCAACCCAAGCTCCACCTCCTCTTCCAAGCAAACATACGGCTTTAAGTCTACAAAGAACCCACCTCCAATCGAAGAACTAAAGGAATTCGAAGACTGTAGGCTGAGCATGATACAAGCGACTTAATTTAAGCAAGTAAACAACTCCACAACTCCTTCCTCAACAAGCTCAAAAACGACACCAAGCAAATTGAAGACGAGCCCAAGCTTTATAACCATATAACCATCAACGTACAACGACCTCCTGGATCACAATATTCTGCACTAATCTCCGAAATCAAACATCACATACAACAACATACATGGAGAATACTGGTTATTGGTCGGTAAGCGACTCGATAAACGCCCACAATTTATTGATTCATTATGACAAATATTATGATATACAGCAATTTTTCAAATGAGCATTAAATAAGAAACGGGAAAGTGCCAGGGAGGTCAGAAAAAACCTGCCCAAAAAACCTACTTGAGGAAAAATACACAGGAAATCTGGGTTGGGACCAAGGCACAATTCCACTTCCCCCCGACCAGGATAATTAATAAGTTCGGAAAGCCTAAAAGATCCCTCAGCTTGGCAGACATGAAGAGCTCCTCCAGGAAAAGAGTAAACATGCACTGGTTCGGCGGGAATCACCGTCACACCAACTTTGGACGAGGTGTAAATACGCCATCGTAGCCAACCTGCTCGGTACCTGCGTACTGTTGAGGGGGGCCGACCTGCAGGTCCAACAGATCCGGTACTAACTGTTTAAGTGTCTGGTCTACTAATGCAGAGTTTACTGATAGCCATGAGTGCGAAGTAAAAATATCTGCAAGAAACTGAGTATACTACGCTAAACACTTGAACTTGAACTATAACTGTGAGTAGTCGCTTACGTACGACCCGAAGGACGAAAGCCCTTACAGCGAAGCTATTTATACAAATTCCCTTAACGTCTCATTAACCTGACAACAATAGCACTACTAATGACGAATTCCTCTCGAAACGTGCAGAAAATAAATATCTGCTAAACTGCGTACCGCAGTTATTTAATTATTACAAAGTCTAAAAAGAAAGCCCAACACGCCACTACTCGCAAACCATTCACACAGTAAACAAAAACAGCGTAACAAAACTAAGCCGATCGACGACAGAGTGGACACTACAGCAAACAAGGACGCTTTTATTACACGAAAAGACCATAAACTGAACTTCGCAAACCAACCGACATGCAGACTGATCAGCCCCCTCGAAATCCGAGATAGGCAAGATAAGCAAAGAAATCCCCACCGCATTAACAAAAAAAAAAAAAAAAAAAAAAAAAAACCTGCATCCGTGATCGAATGGTTCAAAACTATAAAAAAACAAAAAACAATACAGCTTTATATGCTTCGACATCGTAGAACTCTAGCTCTCGGAGAACTCTACAACCAAGATCTCATCCAACGAAGCACTAGACTTCGCCTCAAACTACGATGACATCACCAATGACAAAAGAGACATCATCACACACGCTAAAAATCAATCCTGACACACAAACAACAACCTTGGCAAAAGAAAGGCACCATAAAATTTTACTTGAATATGAGCAATTACGCAGAAACGTGCGAGCTACTACGGAGTTTCATACTTTCCCAGCTACAGGAAAAACTGGTTCACAACGTAGGCTTTTACAGAGACGACTGAATGGCCATCACTGACGCCACACCCAGAGCCACAGAAAATGTCAAAGACATATGCCATATCTTCAAAAACAACGTACTACGAATCACTATTGAAGTCAACAAGCAGATTACCGACTTCCTAGATGAACCTACTCACCGATCACCATAAAGAAGATGCCTGCTGGAATCAACAAACGTTTCTCATCTCTTTCATCCAACAAGACCTCCTTCAATAACCCCCCCCATCCCCCCCCCCCCCCCCCCGCTAAGAAATGTCCGCTCCCTTAAGATAGACAGGGCACTGCCGTTTTGATAGACCCTGTGTCGAACGTTGATATGGTATTATGAAAATCTATGCTGTATTATCATTAATGTGATTTACAGTCACATAATTTGGAGTTCGCCAATATCCCACTTCCGAGATATGCTTCGCTTGTCACGCACAAAGGTTTCAGTACGAGGCTACGTGCTAAATGAAATATATTCTTTTCTCTTGTCATGGATCACTGAGCATTATGCACGACGTAAGCCTCACATTGAAACCTTTGTGCGTGACTAGCGAAGCATATCTCGGAAGTGGGCTATTCATATCCCTCGCACCTTTAAATGTAAATGTAATCCAAACATTCTTTGTATTTTCCAACTGTTAACCAGCACTATCTTTACAGCGAAAATAAAAATTGTTTTTGTCATCCAATATTCCTGGTTCAGGAAGTTAGCATTTAAATTTTTCTATTGCGTCAGAAAACTGATTGCAATCAACTTGGTATATCGAACCATAGAAATGGCACTTATTTTCATGTAATTACGCCAATAACCTTCCCCATTCCTCAATCGCCCCCCTCCTGCTAATTATTGCATTCCCTAAGTCGTCTCAGACGTCTGGTGTTGCTCTGGTATTCAATTATGAAAATGGGACGTTTTCAAAAACTTCGTACACAGTGAAGATACCACTGTTGTCATGATCACCTTAGTATCAACCAATTACAAATGGCCTTAACATTACATGGCCGCTTAGAGATACGAATTTTGTCTTCTCGTGCGTGAGAGGTATCGTCATCACTCGAAAATAAAATTCGCATCTCTATATACATTACTAATAATATAACCTCATATATCCATCTGAGTGAAACTTGAGGCGCGAAATTTAACATTCAGAACTGTAGAAGGATGATAACTTGAGGTTTTGGATATTGTTTCTTGCTGCAATAAAATAGTAAGGAAAAAAGAGATTGAGGGCTATGCTCTAGTAGTAGTATTTATGCAAAGGTAATGTTTTCCCTATAAAATACAATTAAATCTGAAAACTATTAAAATTTTCAGCGGTAGAAATCCGTAAAATGATGATTTTTTAAACACTTCAACCACGTATAAGAACTTACATCAGGAAAGCCGTGTAGTTCCCTTTTTAATAATCACAGGGAGGTGAAAATGTTTATGGAGGGTTCGGAAGCCGTTGCAGATTAAGGTGTCTCTACAGTTTTGTAATGGTTATGCCAAACTTATTTGATTGTTTTTTTAACAAACTTTTCGAAGTTAATTGAGTTGAAACTCACACCAAACATTAGCCTTAGATTGACGTTTACGAAAATGTGCATTTCAGTGGAATCAATGTTTCTATGGCAACGATCAACAATAAACATTGAAATCAATTGAACGTATTGGATGAAAATCGGTGAAAATTGGAAACCGGTTATGTCTATATGAAAATGAATATAGCTAAATAACTAGCTACTCTCCGCCAAAAATCTACATTTTAAGCTCATCATCACAGAGAAATTTTGGTTCAAAACCTAAAAGAACAATAGGGTTGAGTAAATGACGTCATTTACTCACAATTTAAATGCTAAAAAACTTGAACATTTCTATCCCTCTCTTTTGGATGTGAAGAAAATTTTGCTTCATGGTCATTATTGGGATCGTATAGATAGTTTTAGCTAAGTTTCAAGTCATTTTCAATTTTCATTGATTTTCATCCAAGTGCACCTTTAAATTGTGCGCGGATACCAACACGATAAACTACAACACTAGGCAAACAAAATATAAAAGAATTAATAAATTCTGTATGTTTAATTTTGAGTAAATTGCAAAAACATTTTTGACTCTCGATTTTGCGCGTTGAAAGGAATCACTCACTTTGCCTTAGAATGGCTTAGTATAATTACTTTAAAACCATGTCAAAATCTTCCTTGTAGCAATATATTCACGTCCTCTAGGTTTGGAGAATAACTCTTTCTCAGTTTTGAGATTGAATTTTTTCCCCCGGAGCCATTAGAACTTACCTTACAGACATAAACTCTCATTTTAGCCCTTTTCTAAAAATCTTAAGAATATGTCATTTCCGAGTTCTCGAAAATGATGCATGAAGGCGAGACTTCGTGCTAAATCACGCTTCCTGGCGTGAAACGACTGACTTGTTCTGTTTTCACTCTTTTCTCTGTGACTTGTTCGCAGTTCACTCGTAAAAATAAACTTTTAAGCAACAGAAAAAGTCAAAGAAATGTCAGTCGTTTCGCGCCACCAAGCGTGATTTAACACGAAGCCTCGCCTTCATGCATCGTTTTCGAGAACTTGAAAGTGGCCTATTGCTCGATACATTTTTCTGAAAACCACATATTTTATTTATGATGTTGCAAAAAATATTATTTCAAAGTTTCAATTTGATTTATTCATCCTATCATGCGGAAAACATTTTCTAAAGTTGGGTATCTAGCGACGGCAACTTTTTGAGTTGTCTTCATGGTTGATTTATGTAAATTAACAACACGAAAAGGTTTGAAACATTGATTCCACTGAAATGTACATTTTCGTAAACTTCAATCTAAGGCTAATGCTTGGTGTGAGTTTCAACTCAAACCAACTTCGAAAAGTTTGTTAAAAAGCCAATCAAATAAATTTGGTATACCAATTACAAAACTGTAGAGAGACACTTTAAAGTAATGGGAGAAAGAAAGCTTACCATCAAAGTAAGTGGTGTCAGTCTCATCGTCTGGATTGGGAATAAACGGCACGGGGTGTTTGTCGAGGTTTGGCCAATTCAAAGAGGCAAAGAATGGATGAACCTTGATTTCTATTGAGACGACGACATTAAAAAACGTTTTGTCAGTTATAGGGGCTGAACAAAAGACCAGAATATTCGCTGCTGCGTTAAGACCTTGACGGACAAGTGGTAGAGAACGGAACAAAACACGGAAAATTTCATGCGCGCAGCCTGTTTCAATATATATATATATATATAACGAGAACGAGTAGCCTAATTGTTTTAGTAAAAATCTACTAGTATACAAGCTCCTCCACGCTTATGATTTTCTATTGTTTTGGCCTCATTAATTATTCATGAGTATTACAATATTATATGGATATCGATGAAATATCAGGATTTCTCCTACATACACAGTAAAGATATAATTTTTATCCCTCACATGTGAGGATATCACTGTTGCCATGACTACCCTTATATCAACCAATCCTAATCCTAACCATAATCCTGGATATTTCATCGATATTTGTAAAATAAACAGAATATTACATGGCCGCTTGGCCGCTGGCGCTCACTCGCGAGAGAGATCCTCAACACTCGAAGCTGTAATATCCTTTATATATATATATATGATCCATATGATGCATATGCCGACTGAGAAAGAAAGAAGCCGATTTTTATACCTTCTGCTCCTGGTCTTTTTTCTGGAGATATTGTAAGAATACGATCAATGCAATCAACAGCGTCTTCAGACAGAGCTTCATCCCCTTCTGGCCACAGCAAATCTAAAATAGTGAATACAACTTTTTTCTTTTCATTTAGAACAAAAATGCAGAGGTCTGTTTTGGGGTTTTTTGTTCAACCTCAATAAAGCGTTTTCACGTGACGTCATCGCGACCATACAGACGTTTTACGAGATGCGCGAGCGCTTCCAACAAATGTCGCGGGCCGATTCGAAAACGAGGCTATTTCGGGGAACAAACTTACATTAAAAGTAAACATTTCGGGCATTTCCAGGGCTCTTTAAGAAAAATTATATTAAGGTAGCTCCATATAGTTTTTGGACGCGCGCGCACGAGGTTGTGCACGAGCATGCGCAGAACCGGAACTTGAAGAATTTTTATTTTGATGACGTCAATGGAGGCAAGCTGATGCCTCCAAACATAGTTTTCCATACATTCCTTTGTAAAGGCAGCCAACTTCGGTCGCCCATATCTTCGGCGCTATTTTATAAAACCACTTCAAACTTTCGATTTTTACTAATTTTGGTATGCTCTTTTCAAATATTATATTTTCATTTGTGTTTGACTAAAATTTAAAATGTCACGCAATACCTGATAAACCCTCATTCGTCGCGCTACATAATTAGAAGAACCCCACAACGAGACAGTTCCCATGGCTAAAAATGCCTAACGATTTTACGGTGTAAATTTGTTTCGCAAAACGTTAAGAATCTTTACACAACAACTGGTTTAACAGGTATTTCAAAGCCAATACCAATCAAAACTATGCACACTTCCTTATATGGAGTGTAATCTAGTCAAACCTGTTTAAAACAAAAGAAATGACGCACTTCCGTAACAAACTCAAACTCCTCTATGTTTGCCAACTTCGTTGGTAATTAAACTATTGGAAACCAAATGGAAGTCTGAGCCCCAGATGGGATTCGAACTCACGACCCTCCGTACTCTAGTCGGATGCTCTAACCACTGAGCTACTGGAGACTCTATGGTGAGCAAGGTTATCTGTGGGTTGTAACTAGAACTGCATCACGCAGTCACGTAGTTGCGACAGAATACATTAATGGCTTAACTGCAACGCGCAGTCACATTAATGATCAGTAAATAACTGATAACAGAGCCATGCATCCAACCAACCATCCAAACTGCAATGATATATCAGTGGTTAGAGGATCCGACTAGAGTACGGAGGGTCGTGGGTTCGAATACCATCTGGGGCCTAGATTTTTTCTGAGTTCCAATTGGTTTCCACTAGTTTACTATATATATTTATCATTGTTAAATTCAGTATTTCGCATTATTTGAAATTCTGTAGTACCGAATGTTTTAGCATTGTGTCAAATGAAAAGTAAAGTAACGGACTTTCACTATGAAAAGTATTAAAGAAACTCACCGTGGAAAACTAGAGGTTTTAATTTTTAATGAAAAGAATGGCCTACATCGTAGCTGACGTAGTGTTACCATGGTAACCTTACATGTGATCAGCTTCATAAAAAATTAAATCCTAAACTCACGAACTTTAACATGTTTGGCCTATTGGGTATCAATGTGCGAGCCTGCATTAGCCATATATTACTATGTCCTGTTGATTGGACTACCTAAAACTCTAGGGAGCCACCTTAAGCTACGGACACAAGGTACAACATTGTGAGCAATGTTGCAGCACAGGTAGCCCAAGCTCTCGGTGTGTGTGATATATAAGTCAATGTATGGAGGTTTTTGAATACGATAATTTCGATAGAATTACTTGAATAGAATTTCCTTTTCTTACATGGTGTCTTTGTGTGTCCTTTGGTGATGTGATGTTTGGTGATGCGTCAAAGGACACACAAAGACACCATCTGAGAAATGGAAATTTTACTCAAGTATTCCTATTGAAATCATTTTATTCAAAACCTCCATACATTGCCTTATATCACACATACCGAGAGCTTGGGCTACCTGTGGTTGCAGACAATCGATGTTGCGAGCCATGTCACAGGACGCAATCACTCTCGACCCCATAGCCATATCGTTCTTACTGCGCATGCTCGTCACGAACTGCCAGAGACTCTGGGAAACCTTAGCGCTCGGTAGCCACAATTCCGGCTACCTGGCATGTAATGCGCATGCTCGAATTTGAATTTTAGTTAGAGCGCGCTCTCCCTAAATCAACGGTTTTTCATTTTTCTCCCGAAAAAAGCCGTTTTTATTGCTTTACAGTTAAACTACCATTTTATAGACTTTCAAGGTAATTGATACCCTTTATTCCAAGGCTCTTGTTATTGCTAGTGCGGCTTTTTGACAAATTATTGCGCGAAATATTCTAACCAATCACAGCTCTTAAAAATGTAGGGTTTCCCAGACTCTCTGGCACTTCGTCAAGAATGACAGAGGTCTAGGTTCGAGAGTGAGGACGCAATTTGTTACACGGAATGTAGCCTGCGTAGCTGGCCCTCCGTCTGTAAGCCCCAAAAATACACGGAGGGCCAGCTACACAGTCTACACGTAATGTTGCTGAAGTAGAAAACGATCCTACTTCAGCATCATTGCCTGCAATATTGCACGCAATGTTACACCGTGTGTCCACGCCTTAAGACTTATAATATTTTATTTTTAAATCAATTTTGGGCTCCAATTTTGTTTGGAACATCTACTTGGATGTCATGTCTTTTGTCTTTTAGTTACGTGACAAGGAGTGAAAAACGCTCTATTAGGAAAAATTAGAAAATTTAAATAAATATATTCCGTTAGTAATACTAGACCCTATCAATAATGACGTAGCACTAATTTGCATAAATCCAAAAGATTAATAAATAAACCATTTGCATAATGGCGTAATTTACTAGCAAGACCAGAATGAGTGGCTTCTATTGTAAGGTACGTTTTACTAATTTTCTCTTTATTCCCAAGAGAGTAGAAAAATCTGAATAACAAAACATTTTGATAAAGCATTCCGGTAGCGGTAGTCAAATGACGCCATCATGCAAATGCCTATTCATGAAATAGAGCGCAAACACTAAATCCATGAAATAAAAACTAAATAGTTACTAACTAAAGTCTCTATTAAGTCACACTCACTTAACGAGAACCGCAATTGACAGGAGAGGATATATAGTTGTCCAGCAGTATGATAAAGAGTTTATACTGATGTTTTTACTGATGAATAGATCTTGGATAAAGGCTGAGAAGTAAAGTGATTATGAACAGAACGTGTTTTTGTGTATTTGGTATCCCCTGTGTATTGTTCTGGCTGAGTGATAGTGACTAATTGCCACTAAATAAAAACTATTAGTTAGTAACAAACATATTTTAGTTCACGGATGTATTGTTTGCGCTCTATGTGGTTACCACATGAAAGACTACAAGTAAAATTGATAATGGACGTTTACGAATTCACTTGGATGATCACGAAACAATCGTTCCAAGTCGTGACTGAACTTGATTCTTTTATTTATCAAGGCCAACCTCGACCTGATCATCCAAGCGAATTCGGGAAAGGTCTATTATGCAATTTTTAAGAAATTATTAGCATTTAAATGTTTTAAAAAATCATGAAAACGAGCTGATCAGGGCTTGGCTGCTTTCTCTTACAAATCCTTAGAATTTAACTGATCGCCGTAACTTCCCAGGTATTTATGCTAGAACAATAAAATTTTACTTAATTACTAATTTTAGCTTGCTCTTTTGAATCACTTTAGCGGATAGCAATATTCCGTATTCATGGCTTTTTGTATACGGTCTATACCAGGGCGGGATAAGGAAGGACAGGGAAACGAGCATACATTTTTAAGCGCTAGGTGTGATGGGGAGGGGGACTGGTAGCTACGCGTCGAGTGTATTCTAGCTCTGTTGAATGCTGTTTACCCGAAGGAGGGGGAAAAAAAGGATTTTTTTTGGGAGAAAACACTAACACCAAGCGATCTTACCGCTGGAGAAGATAAAGACAAATATTAGGAGTAATTATTGACTGCACTGAAGTCGTAGGATATAAGATTTTTCACGAATTCAAGAGCTGCTCTCGGGATCGATACTCGAGCGGGAAGGTCTTACATCTTATATCTTACGACCCAGACAAGACCGAGTTCTAAAACTTTACAGGTAGAATATATAATACTTGATCAAGAGCTGGTGTAAATTTTGGTGTGATATATTATGATACAAAAAAAAGTTACAACTTAATAAATTTCAAGATGCCTAGAGTTACGATACGTTGCACATTTTATTAATCAATAATTTGTAATCTCCATAAAGTCCTCATCCAGCTAAATGTAAACTACTATAGCTATTTCTACTTGAGGAATATACTTCTCCAGTAAATCCTCTTTATCTTCGTACTTCCACACATCGAAACTTGACATTGATTCTCAAGAGGACCCTCCAGAGGCTGTCTGCCATTTTGTTTTCGATCTCGGGACCAGTCCCCTTCCGCATCACACCTAGCGCGTAAAAACGTATGCTCGTTTCCCCGCCCTGGTCTATTTTTCCCCGCCCGTTGTCTCTTTTTGAGAAAAGTAAACAAGTAAACAAATAGCTGAAATGATAACCCTTTACGTTAGACTTGTCACGAACCTTTATTTTTAATATGATTGAAAACAAGCTCAGGTGTATCATCGTTGAAGGGAGGTAAGCCAGTCAAGAATTCATACAGACAGACACCAACAGCCCACCAATCTACAGCAGGAGCTGAGGGAGAAAAAGGATTTTAAATCAAAGTAAATTAAATACAATAAAGTACTTTGTTGAGTTCACTAGATGTTTGCCTTGAAGGGTCGTGCAAGTTGTAGTTGTTCGTAATGAGACCTTGCAGTTACTTGTGTTTGCAAATATCAACTTGTTGCACTCAGATTAAAATTTTAGTCAAACAGTTTCATATCAAAGATGCACTGAGGACGACGAATTTGACAAGAGATTTAAGGTGGCTCGCAGTAGTTTTTTCGCCCTGGAGTTGGTCGTTTGAAATCGAGATTTCATAGTGAAAACATTTCTCGATTACTTTGATCGAAGTCTTATTTGACACTGGTTTCCTAGCAACGGGGGTGCCATAGCAATGCCAATGTTTTTCATGCTTACGAAGACTATACAAAGTACATTCATCGTATTAGAAAGAACTCTTTCTCAAAAAGAGAAATTAAATACTAAAACTTTGACTCCTTTAGCTTTCTTCTTGCAAAAACTTTTAAAAATCTTTTGGTGAAATCTTGCTGGGATTTATGGAAAAAAATCCCTAAAGCGAAGAAAACTACTGCAAGCCACATCCAAATTCATCAAATACAGATAGGAATGTAGGACCTACTGTGCTCCACTCCCAACAAGATTTCTGGGGCTAGATAATCTGGTGTACCCAGGATTCTGTTCCTGGGAGCAGGGTTCATGGTTCCACGTCTGCAAGACTTGGGTGTCCTGTAAGGTGCTCTTGCTGGAAGACCAGGGGTGCGGTAAAGATGCTAAAATGAATAAAAATTTTAAAGTCCAATAAGTGAAAAATACTTTGAATTAAAAAGTGGGGGAAAAAGGAAAACGTTTTTTCACTAGATATACAATACAGGCCAAAGATGTTTTCCGTCCAAAAACCGAACAATTAAAGTGCTACCGACAATATTCTTAGTATTGATTCTACACGAGGTGAGCTGTTCAGTGACCCCGAAAAATTATAGTTTGAGTGATACGTCTTGAAGTTATAAAGGTTTTTCCATACCATATGCTAATGCTGGAACGTTGAGGCAGTCGTCATTTAATATACAAAACTTAACTGATACCGATAAATTGAATTTTGAAAGCCTCTCTGTTTTACCAATGGCTTTTTAAAAATAAATTGCTAATTAGGTTTTGCATATAGTCAGTGTTTCCAATTGCAAAGAATGAAAATAAAGATAAAAGACTGCCTTGACGTCACATTCATTAGCATATTGAATGGAAAAACCTTTATAACATCAGCAATGAAGCAGCACTCAAACTAATAATTTTTTTAGGTCATGCAACAGCTGACCCCATGTAGAATCAATACTGAGAATATTGTCAGAAGGGTGAGGGGCACAAAAAGTTCCAATTAACTTAAAACTTCCTTATCGTTTACTGGTCTGTGTCGATACTAACATCAACATCAACAACTACAACTGCGCATACGATCAACACTGTTACTTTCTTTTTCATTACTGAATGTAATTGTTATAATTCATAACTCTGGAAGCTATTTTACGCAAGGATTCAAGTGCATAACGTGTACTAACGTATTGCGATGTTTCCATGGGTTTTGGGGTCAGTTTTACATGCGCAGCGTCCATTGGTGAGGCGTGCATGGAAGGAGACCTGCAAACAGGATATTGGACTTTGCAATGCTCCTCTTCTGATGATACCTCCATTTTACAACTTTCATCAAGCCTTGGAACAAAGGACTTTTCGAAAACGTTTGGGGGATGATTTTCTTTTCCTAGGAAACTTAGTCTACGATTTTTGTTTTCACAAGGATCAGGAATTTTGAATGAACTGTTATTGTCCTGGATCCCAGATACATCTGTCGTGTCGTTATCGCAACTTCCATAACCAGAGGTCAGGCAATCTCTTGAAAAACTACTTTGACTTCCCAGTGGTGTACTAGGAGGCTTTTCTGTCGAACACTTGGGAAATATTTGGTCCGAGTCACCACAAGGAGACGTCGAGCTACTAAAGTTCAAGGTCAAACTTAACGGAGTTTTGTCTGATGGTGGTTCAAACACAGGATTAAAAACATATTCCCCGGGACCAGCGATGTCCAGATCAAGATTTGTGTTATAATATGTTTTTTCTTCTAGGACTGGCAAATGATTCTCTTTGACATTGCCCTCATGCTCGAGGCTTGAGTCAAAACTCTCCATAAAAGAACCAGTGCGGTCTCTGAAGTTAATAGCCTCTAGTTCCTGTGTCAATCCAGTACTCAGCACACGCCTTCTCTTACTATCTGGAAGCAAACTTTCTTGTTCGGGTGATAAGTTATGAATGTTTTTAGCTACCGTGGGCGAGGGTTCTTCCTCGAGGTCGACTGGACTAAACATTCTTTGAGAAACGTTTGGACAGAATTGCGTTTTCTTCCTCAAAGCCACACCTGAAGGAAGAATAAACAAGGTATGAATAAATAATAGAGGTTATTAGTCGACTAAGGCCCAGTTCAGACATCGAACTTTGGCCGCGTCGAATCTAATAGATCACTTCCAAGATCTCGAAAATGAAGCATGAAGGCGAGGCTTAGTGCGGAATCACGCTTGATTGTTCGAAACGACTGATATTTTTTTGACTCTTTCTGTTTGCTTAAAAGTATATTTTTGAGTAAAACGCGAACAAGTGAACAAGTCATAGCGAAGAGTGACAACAGAACAAGTCAATCGTTTCACGCTACAAAGCGTGATTTAGCACGAAGCCTCGCCTTCGTGCATCATTTTCGAGAACTCGGAAATAGGCTATTGCGTTTAAGGTCGACTGAAATCCATTAAATTCGACATCTTATTCAAACATCGCAATTAATTGTGCCGCTTGCAATAACTCGCAGTGAGCACGCGTTCACAAAAGCCAAGGCCGCTATGCATATTTTTATAATTTTGACGCGACGAAAGTTAGGTGTTTGAAACATCGATCTTCGTTCTTTTCGTGCGACTGGCTCAGTTGAATTTACGGGATACGGGCAAAGATATATCAGGCGAGTTCTTTTCCCGTATCACGCGCGTTCTTTGCAGTCAGGAGAGTATGGATAATAGAAGGGGAAAAAATACCCTTTTCAGCAATTCCAAATGCACAGAATTTCACTCTTCTGACAAGCGAGAACTGTTCTTATGTAAAAATGACCAATCTTTTACCAAAATGGAGGCCGCAATTTCGAAAAAAATTTAACTCAGTGAAAAATTAATACCAGCACTAGAAAGAGAACCTCGACTTTAGTAAACCTGCAAAGATTCATTATGTTAGGTGTCATAGCGACCGAGAAAACATTTTTAAAAAATTGCCAAAAGAAATGTATGTCTGGGGGTATACGCCATATCCCCAGACATACATTTCTCTGTAAATTCGGCAATTTTTGAAAAATGTTTTCTCGGCCGCTATAACACCTAACATAATGAATCTTTGCAGGGTTACTAAAGTTAAGGTGCTCTATCTTTGGTTTGCAGGAATCCCCCACCTGTAAGAGGAGTGGCTGCCCTTGAACTACGAAGCTCTTTGGCAGCTGGTGAGTTCATTGATATTGCGGTGTTCATACTCAAGGCACGCGTTCGCTTGGATTCTGGTGGACTGAACACATAACTCTGCATGGATTCAGTGTGTTGAAACATCATTGACGAGCTTATGGTGCGTAGTCGTTGACCAGGTCTTGCAGACTTCGGCACAGACTGAAGTCACAAAAATACCATTTCAATGCCTAAAACAACTGATACATTGACCTAATGAAGAAAACTTACAAAGGTGAAGTCAGTGGTTAACGATAATATTTGACCAGGAGTTCTGAAGTATGCTTTGCCTCGTGAGTATGGTGTTTCCACATTGGGTGTGCTCATAACATCTGTGAAACTTGGTTCTAAACAATGATATAGGATAACAGCTGTTAAATAGAGGATATTACATGGGCGCGTGGAGATACGAATTTTATCTTCGAGTGAGAGATATTCAACACGAGAAGATAAAATTCGTATCTCCAAGCGGCCATGTAATGTTTTGTTTATTTTATAAATATCCATGAAATATCCAGGATCAGGGAAGAATTTTAAGGCCATCTGTGATTGGTTGATACAAGGGTAGTCGTGGCAACGGTGATATCTTCACATGTGAAGGATAAAAATGATATCTTCACTGTGTACGAAGTTTTACAAACAGGAGAAATCCTGGTATTTCATTGATATCTATATAATAATATGTAATATTTGTGTATTATTTGGGGCTTGTGAGTAGGGGACGGCCATATCACAGCTGCAGATCTTGGACGCTGACAATTTCAAAAACGTATATAATACATTGAAAGGATAAAGTGAAAAATAACATTAAGCCTTTGGCGGGAATCGAACCCCACATCTTCGGTTTAATAGTCCGATCGGACTACCACAATAATTTGAATCCAATTTGAGATGCATTTTATTTACAGAAATATAAAATACAATGTCACTGTTGTT
>WUAP02049894.1:0-18279 GCA_015163945.2 Stichodactyla helianthus
TTTTTTCAAGCGAATTCGGGAAAGGTCTATTCACTGGTATCTTAGGCCCAGGGCAAACATCGGACTAACGTCGCGCCGAACCTATTAAACATCGCCAAGAGAAATTTAAAATGAGGTAAAAGAAGGAATCCCTGGTACCCCATCATACTATCAGCTCTTCGTTCTAGTTTTAGAACAAGACCTACTTGTGTGATTGGCTGTAGGACCTTGCCTCATACGATCTGACCAATCATGTTCCTTTCTAAAACTAAATACGAACCTAAAAATAGAACGAAGGGCTGATATGATGGGTAAAGAACCCACGTACCAGGGATTCTTTCTCACCTCATTTTCTGTTGACATTCGCTGTGTCTATTTGACCGACATCCGGTCAATGTTCTTAAAATACTATTTGACCGGCAGTCGATGCGCTTCTTTTTATCGTAAAAGATTTATATTTTTTTGTGTACTCTTTTCTCGGCATTTGTACAGTGATCGTTTTCGAAGAGGTGTTTTCATGTGACCGTATAACACAGCGACTAGCTCATGATACGGACGTGCGTGACCCGATGGTGAGATCAATTCTCATCCAATGAAAATGGCACCATCGGGTCACGACATGGCACGATCATGAGCTAGTCGAATGTGTTATACGGTCACATGAAAACACCTCTTCGAAAACGGTTCAATTGTAATTTCTAGTTGTTGCACAAAGCCACCGTATCACTGGCCTAGATTGACGCCTGAGGGAAAATAGAAAAGAACTGAGGCTCTCACAACGACTAACCTGCTATGCTCTTAGTGTCGTCACGCAACGCTTTACACAACGAAAGCATGATAAGGAAGGTACGTAGTCTGCCAAATGCTTAGTAACAAAATCGCGAAAAAGAGACTCGATCAAAGAAAGCGGAAAACACAGTTTAAGATTGTTTCAAAATGCAATTGTATCTGACTGATTAGGATCAATCAGCATTAATATTGTTTCATTTGTATTAGAGCCCTTGACTGGCGATGGATTCCTAAAGCATTTCAAAAAATAAAATATCTTTTCGATTCTCTAGACAGTAAAATATTTTATTTTACTAGAAAACATGCGCCATTAAAGATACCGACTAAGGAATAAATAAATAAACAAACAAACAAATAAACAAATAAATAAATAAATAAATCGCACTCACACACAAACAAACAAAGCGCCAGACCATGTAAATACTAATGGTTGCTTCATGGACAGGTTCCCCGGGTCATTTTGCACAACTAGTACACACGAGAGAGCATGCTGCGGGAGCTTGCTGCATGGTGTGGTCATGCTCGCTGATATTCAACCAGTTTAATATCAGAAAGCGTGATAGAGCCGGGGGCAAAATTCTGCTCCCGCAACAGCCTTTTTTACATGAAATCTTTAGTACACACGAAGGATCAAAACGACCCCTGGAGCCTGCTCCCGGAGCAAAACCCACTAAGGCTTAGTGTGTCAATAGGCCTTCACTGTGTTATGCAGTAAGTCAGTACCCGCCCGTAAGCAAGTTTCCCATTCATACCGCTCTATGGTATAGGACGATACTGATGATGGCTGTCAAAAGAACAGCGGAACTTTCAGTGACACTCGTCAAGCTTCATTTGTTAAACATCGCGCAAGAACGCACATGAAATGAAAGTGTCAAAAGTGCTATGGTTTCCATATATGTTAATATATGTGTTGATACTCAGTAGTCTTTTTTTGTCGGACGTTCCGCGTTTCCGGAAGCATTTGTCGATTCAGCTTCAGTCAAACCACGATTTAAACATAACTCGAAAAGTTTTCGAACAACTCAAAATATTATCAGTTCAGTATTTCCGATGATCGGGAGGAATGGCACTGGCTTTGGGTGGAAACAGTGATTGACATCAGTTGGGTGCGAAACTAGCTCAACTAGCCGCGTTCAGCGGGTAAACTCGTATCTCGACTTTCGGTTGCTCTGCAGAGGCCAAGGGTTCGGAACTTATTTGTCTACGGATATTGCCTGTTAGTCTTGTTTTATTTTGTATTTAGACATGAGGGAAATACTAGAAAATAAGCCTTTCGTAAACATAATACCAAAATACATCCGGGAATCTAGTGAGATATTTTCCATCGATGATGCGATTTCCGTCTTTGGTACGCTCAGTTTTGTAAAGCTGCCAAGCAAGCCGGTTGAGTAGTATCTATATACTCAACAACAGAATAGCGAACTTAAGATTTGACAACAGGGTGACCTAGGAAGGCTACCGGAAGTTCATTACTGGAGTTCAGCATGTGCTTCAACTCATGTCATTCAAACAGGTACCCCTGTGTGCTACTGTGAGCAAGTCAATGCTTCACCAAGACATCTTATTTGGGAAGCCAGGTGAATGGCCCGAGTCACAGCGTATATGTTGAATTCTAAAATTTCACTTGCGGTAGCCTTCCTAGATTGGCCCGTCGTCAAATCTTTTAAGACGTTATGACGTTCCTCTTATGACGTTATGATGTCATAAGAGGTCGCTATTAACAACTACGAAACGGACCGTTAAGTCTGTAGGAACACCCAAAACTTATCTTATATCTGTCTACGTACTGTACCGTCCGGTGAAAGGTACTTCCTCTTATGACATCATAACGTCATACAAGGTAGATAACGGAAGTGCGTCGGCACACAACTTCGAACGGATATAAAAGACAACATCCACAAACCTCCAGGATTTACCGAAATTTTCTGAAGCTGATGATGGGCCTCTTTCTTCCTTTGACTGTGTTTTCTACCTGGATTTTGGTAGTTGGTGCCAGACCAACGGAAAATCAAGCAAATGGTAAGATAAGGCAGGGTTGGGTGTCTCCTACTGAGAGTTGTTTGTTTGTTAGTTCAATGATCTAATACCCTGCAAACAGTGGTCAACTTTTCTTCCCTCCCGTAATGCAAGGCAAGAGACTCATTCAACTACATTTCTAAAAATGAAGTACATAGAAAACATGTCAAAAGAGGAGGCAGAAAAAGGCCTACAAAAGGTTACTGCTTAAGGGATAAAGATTTTCAAGTTTTCCTAAGTTAATACCTCATTTAATTAACTAATTCACAACTGGTGATGATCGTCTTAGTTATTTTCGGATGTCATTTCTTTTTATGTTGAATAATTAAAAAAAATTTACTGTAATAAATCCTGAAAAACAGAATGTGCCATGTCTCATACGCTTGTGTAGGTCTTTTTATCGATAGCTGCACTTCCACTCTGGGTCATCCAGGAATAATACAATTTAATTCCCAGTCCAGAGGAATATCCTCTTGTACTGACCTGAATCACTCAATCATACCTTTCTTATCACATCCAGAGATCAGTATTATCTAGTGATATAGATAATTCTCACTGAAAATGAAAGTAATGCTTGTACGTCTTGAAATACTTATTGTTTTCGGAATATTTATCGGTTTGATTGATCTTATTGAATTACAGAAACAAATGTGCTTACTACAATGGCGCAGAACAGGAAGCAAGTGACAGCGACAACGGCAACTCCCACGTCAGTTCAAAGGTCAAACGTACCGAGCAGAAAAGGAATCACAGCCACTCACACTAAGGTTGTTCCGCCAACATCCACAGCTGGTCCAGTACAGAAAGATAAGGATTCCCACCCCAACACAGGCGGTAAGAAACTTTGGGATTATAAGTATAGCGAAAAAGAAAGAAAGAAAGAGAGAAAGCCATTGTACTGGATCTACAGGAAATGCGTCAATAGTTTCACAGTGTGTAGCTAGAAAGCGCAACCGGAAGCAAAGAAGGCAGAATACAATTTATAAACATTGCAAGGGCATCAGTAAATTGACCCTTTTTGGATAGGTTACAAGTTTTTGATTAAATTTTCCAATAAAATTGATAAGAAATGGGTAATACGCCTTTTGGGTGACTAATTCTAATAGTTTTATCCCCAGATGCCTTTGGCAAATTGGTTAAAAATGATAAAATAAAATTATTATTCTAGTTAGACTTTGTCTCTCGAGTTTTTGTGGTCCTTCACCGCATTATACAGAGGTGTTTTGTTTGTTGTTTGTTTGCTTTTGCTTGATTGGTATCGAAGAACTTTTCCATTTTTCATACAGATTTGTCGATGTTTTTCCTGACGTCTGATGTCACAAAGCTGACCATTCTAGTTATCGCACAAGCAGCAGTTTTGCTTGTTTTGGTCATCGTTCTAGTGGTTTTGTGTATCCTTCGTCGTGGCATGCAAAGAAAGATGCGAAGAATGAAAGAGAAAATAAAGAAAGGTAAAGTTGACGGGAGAATTTTGCAAATTGAATCTTTTTTCCTGCCTTTCTTTTATTTCCTTTTTATTCATTTCATTTGGTTGGTTTCATTATTTCATCACTTTTTTTCTTCCCTTCATTTAGTCATGTATTCAAACAAATCCTTTTTCTTACTGCAAAAGTAGTTGCATCGCGACCCGTATATCGTAAATTCGGTTTGGTTTTTGTGCTTTTCTGATCCGTCAATCATCTTTGGGGGCGGGAGTTATGCGAATCCGTTAAAATCATTGGTTGATTTGAATAACCTCCGCCCCAAATGATGATTGACGGCTCAGAAAAGCACAAAACTCCAACCGAATTTACGATAATATGGGTCTCGATGCAACGATTTTTGCAGTAACTAGTCTTTTGACTATCATTTCGCGATTTTTAGATGACGAACCACCACGTGACGAAGGCCACGTTAGGAAGAACGACACGCCGCCGCCATCCGAAGCCCCAAGAAACTTACCAACAAACACACAGCAACAACATGTGCAATATGATGTCCCATATGCCCATCAACAGGAAATGGCTGTTCATACCAAGAAACTAGCAATCGAAGAAAGCACAGTAGCCAATGAAAAACCCCCAAACAATAATCACGTGCCCAGCCAGCAAAGAAGCAACGAGTTTCCAGTGACGTATGAAGTGATGGACGAAGACGACTATATTAAACCACGAGTTTTGGAATCTATTGTTGGATCGATACCAACCCTGGAACAAAATGAACCAGCAGATCCGGCAAGCGACAGTGAAATATACAAAGTTCCGAGAAATTCCGCAAAAAGGTCAGGATTGATAAGCGACGAGGCATCGCTTGACAGCAGCACGTTGAAGGACAGCAAGGATTATGTTGTTCTGATGAATTACGCCGGATCCCTGAAAGGTGATGACGATCGAGCAAAGGACAGTCAAGTTGGCACTAGTCGCCGCATGGAGGAAGTTAAAAATGCGTACGATGTGCCTAAAACAGGACGTTCCACAGACACTTTCTCTAGGAGAACCATTAAAACAAAGATTAAAATCTTCCAGGAGAAGATGAAAGGGGACAAGACCAAACATGTAGAGAATGTGGACAACAAGAAACTCGCCCGGAAAGGTTTAGCAAAGAAGAATATAGCAAAATGTGTTACTGCTTATGACGAACCGAGAAAAGGAAACTAGTGAATAGGCATTCACTGAGATGGGGAAACAGGGTGCATTGTGGTCTAGCTTCGGTTTGTGCTGAACTTGGCTATCTATCACAGTGCAACATGTTATTCACTATCTTATAAGAAAAGAACTACTATTACTGCTCTTTGTGAGTTTTCTGCGCGAAATTTACAGAACTTCATTGACTTATAGTATATGGTATATAGTATAGTTTGACAATTTGCTCAATCCAGTTATAGCCATAAGAGGCTATAGGCACATATACTGAGCTAAATTCAAACTGCTCTATTATGTAAAGAAGACCAGCCTGTGCCCTTACCTGGCGTCACCCTAGGTTTTATTTTAATTGGTTACTCTCTTAACCTTTTCACTTTGTAAATATTTAAATATATACTCCTAATTATACTTTGTACATGTTCAATACATCAACACTGTTTTTACATCAATTGCAAACCCGAGTGGAGATGAAAAGAGGGGGAGTTAGTCCCCGATTGAAGTAGGAAATTCAAAATATATTACATTTTACATTTTTTTAGCAGGCTCCGGCTCTCTTCAATCATTTTCTGTTATGGTTCTTTAAAAGACAACGCGTATATCTAGCCTGGCAACAGGTTCAAGTTTTGGAATTGAAAATGACATCCAAACTGATCCCGCTCGTAGGCAATCATTTTTAGAGCGCATTTCAAATCACTGGATGATCGAGACATATATCCTTATAGTAAACTGCGTTTTGGTAATCTTTTTGCAGTCATAAATTTATTCCATGTATACCGATGAAACAGTCATATTCCTGATACCTATTTCGAAAAAGGTGAAATCGGAACTGAGCCAGACAATTCACCAGCGCAGGTGATCGCTCGAAGGTGGTGTCGTATTTAACTATTTGCTGATTACAAATTACTATTTTTGTATATTTTTGTAAAAAAAAAGTCTTTATATATCTGCCAATATTGTGACGTCGTTCGATATCGATTTTGGACGGCTGTCCCATGCGTACTCGCGCGCGTCTGCCGTCAAATCGCTCACACTTCACTGGGCAACATGTACACATTCGAATCTTTCCTTTGTCGATTATATACGTAATGCGAATATTATACAATCCTATGCAAATTTAATTCTTTTTTGTAAACAAGACAATACCGCCTGGGAATTCACTTGTTTTCTACTGAATAGAAAGTATGCATAATTGTACTCAATAAAGCGGACTAACTTTTCGTACTTCGTCACCACGTAAAGCAGTCAAAATTACTTCTAGCGCGAAACAGCTGGTAAGAAGATGGCAACACAGCTGAGCGACAGGCAAATAGAAGAAGTAACAGACGGGTTCAGCTTGTACGATACAGTAGGCGATGGGAAAGTGGAATCTCATCTTCTTGGAGAGGTTTTAAGAGCGCTAGGACAGAACCCAACCAACAGTGAAGTGGCCAAAGTCATCAAACAGCTTGATCCTGAAGGCAACAGACGCGTCTCTATCGACGAATTTCTCCCTGTTTTTCAGTCCTTCAAGGCTAAAACTAGAAACTTCGGTGTTGAAGACTTTATCGATAGCTTGAAAGTGTTTGATAATGATGCTTCTGGTGTTATAAGTGCTGGAGAACTGAGGCATGTCCTGACGAGCATTGGAGAAAAGTTGAGCGATGAAGAAGCCGATTTGTTGTTCCAAACCATTGAATATAACAGCCAAGGACAAGTTATTTATGAAGATTTTGTGAAAAATGTGTTGAATTCGTAAGTCTGATACTCTTGAATGAAAAACTTGGCTTAAAAAACTTCTAGAAAGGCACTCGGCTCTGCTCAGCTGGATTCCAAAATTTTAAAATTCATAGGGCCATTAAGCTTTTAGTCTTTGAATAAAATAAGCCAAAAATATAAAATATAAATAAATACTAACCATAAAAAGCCAGTTACAGACTATGTTTGTTTTACATGTTTGCACTAGGTATGGACGACAAATACTGACGGCAATATTGGCCGGCACTTTGTACGTACAATTAATTAGAGATATTACTAGTACTCTACTTGCCAGGTGAATTGTAAATTAGCTATTAAAACATCCCATCAAAAATGAGCTTATTCTCTCTTGACACCATCCAGGTCTCTCTGGTGCGTATCCAGCCGTCATAGTTTTGAACAGTTTTAGCGGACCGCTATATCTTTGAGGTATGGTAGGTCCAGCACGTGACGTTAGTAAATGCGACGCGTTTTCCTGACCGGTGCAAAAGCAGTTGGCAAGCCTTAGAATAATCCTGGAATTTTTCATCACTCCTTTTCTTGACGTTGTGTTCTAAATGGAGGGTTCGATCTGAAAGCGATAACACGTGATCTGGGATCTGCATACTTATATTTTTAGAGTAGAGTTTTGCAATGAAAATTGAAGTAGGATTGACTGGCTGATTGGGGAAAAAATTGGCAATGTGAAAATATGCCCGGTACTGCTATAGTATGGCTACGAATTTGCTCTATCGTCTCTCACTCGTACAAAAAACAAACAAACAAACAAAAAAAACCCCTGTCCCTCTACCCCACGTGTGATGCGATTGTATCTCAATATCGAGGCACAGCTAGGCTACTAAGCTCATAAAGAACATTGTGATTGTGGTCTTCAGATTGAAAGTCGAAACGTTGAAGTTGAAAAAAAAAATATTTGACGTATAAATAAATACGAAAATGTATCGACAAGGACTTAAACTGTGAGGTGAGTAAATTTATTAGTATTTAAAAAGGATTCTTATTTCAAATTAGCGCTATAAGACGCTGTGATCACTGTTGAAGACGACTTCTTCAGTTTGGTCTTCGATTTGTTGATGTTTGACAGATTGTACGTTGTAATTTTTGGAAATCGTTGTGAATCACGGTTGATGTTGGTAGAAAAACACGTTTCTTTTATCTAAAAATTATATGTGGTTAAAAAATGAAGGGTATTAAAGGTGTAAATCAGCTGTTTTGTGATGAAACATCTCGAGAAAACAAAATACACACATGTATAGTTTTAACCTAAACGCTAAATTGTTTAATGAATACCTTATTTTAGCTGCTGTACGAAAAGTCATCGACCGACGAGATATGCTTTCTCTTTTTCTGCTTTTCCTCTAGATCTATGGATCAAATCATTCTTAAAATAATAAATGAGCGATGAAAATCTGTTTTCCACTTTGATCTCATTGCAGGGAAACAAACGATTTATACATTAAAGGTTTAATTTTGAAAAGAAGTTGTTTCTAAATCTCGTCATCAAATCATTAAGCTTATTTCAATTGCAAAAGAAGTTAGTTTGATATTACTTCTTTGTTAAATTTTTCTTCTGGAATAATTTTATATCATTATGTGAAAATTATGAAATTACACTTATTTTGTCTGTGACAGGTTTTATACTGGCCTGCATTATGGAAGGTAATGAAAATGCTGAAAACACTGTAGAAGTGCATATAGACTTAAATGGAGAAGGATATGTTGACAATATGGAAAGCAATGAACGCACGATTGAAAACAGTGGACCCAAAGAACAAGTAGAGGAGGAAGTTCAGGAACAATCTCTTCATTCGGACATTCATTTACATTCAATCCCGAATATGCATGTTCATATACTTCGTGATGCATCCCATGTTAACGACACTGAGGAACTCAACTCCAGTGATCTTGAAAACCAGTCTACTGTATGTGTAGTAAGTGACACAACTTGCACCTCTACTGTTTTGCTTTCAGAAACAATTTCAATGAGCTCAGCAAGCATTAATGTTATTCCACAAACTGTAGTTCTGACTACCCCAGTGTTGTCAAACTTGTGCTCTAGTCAAACTAGGACTATTGATGAAGATCAACATGAAAGTTTGCTTATTTCTAAGAATGAAACAGAAGAGTTGTTGATTCCAAAATCAGAACCAACTCAAGAACTTGACGACTCGTGTATTGGGGTGAGTAAGCAAAAATCCAATCCATGAATAGTGTTAACATAGGAGATAGAGAAGATAGGCACAGATAGGATGAGGTAGAAGGATCTGGTATTGATCTTCTCTGTAAAAAATGATAACGAAAAAGAGTGTTTACATGACCAGCTGTGTTAAACTGGCATACAAGAATGTATGCCAGTTCAGCAGAAAGAATCCAGCCTTTCGTAAAATTTTATGCAATAAAGAAATCAATTCTCAAATCAAATTGATATCAGAATTATACAACACACTACCCCATTTTGATTTTGATTGTTTTCCTCTTGAATTATAAATTAGTTTAACAGTATATGTTCAATATTTTAATGTCACATATATGTTTCGTTCAACAGCTGACGGCATCTGTCACAGGAATCACAAATAGTGTAAATGATAAATTGAACACAACTGCAGCAGAAGGCATAGTGGTTACAGCACATCAAACAAGCATGTGCTATCTGCATCAAATCTTTGACCATGACCAAGTGACTTCCCAAGGACAAATGCCAACTCTTGCTCATGGGGTCACTTCCCATGACCTCCCTGAGCTACAGCAATGCAAGTGGCAAGGCTGCTGTCAGCATTTCTTGTCTCTAGAAGACCTGGTTCGTCATGTTAATGAATATCACATAAGGACAGACAAACATGCCGAGTTCTGTTGCCACTGGCATGGTTGCAGTCGCAATGGTAAAGGTTTTAATGCCAGGTATAAAATGCTTATTCACATGCGTACACACACAGGAGAGAAACCCCATAAATGTCGTCATGAAGACTGTGGCAAGTCTTTTTCCAGACTAGAAAACTTAAAGATCCACCAGCGATCGCACACTGGAGAAAAGCCTTATATATGCCCTATAGAAGGCTGTGACAAGAGATACTCCAATTCTAGTGATAGATTTAAGCATACAAGAACTCATTATGAAAGGAAACCCTATCACTGTAGAATTGAAGGGTGTGAAAAATGCTATACTGATCCGAGCTCTTTGAGAAAACATCTCAAGACACATCATGGACAAGATGTGAATATTGAAGATCATGATTAACTCTTCCTGAATAAACTAACATTATAGCTACTTTAATTTTCTGTTAGGCTGTGCCAAGGTGGATAAAGGAATAATATGATAAGCACTAGAATTCCACCCTTTTATGAATTACTGAAAACTGAAGTCTGAGAGGTTATTAAGGATTCATAGCAAGGGCATTTTAAAAACCCAGGACAGTATGGTGTATGTGCAACATACTTTTTATAATGGTCTATTCACACCTATGTATTTTTGGTCACAATGAAACACAGTATGGCTATAAATATTATAATATTCTCACTCAAATTTTGTGCAGTGATTCAATCAAACTGAACAAAATTGTAAAAAAACATTAGGCCAAAACTGATGGATTGCACTATTGTATTAAAATTTTCAATTTTATTCCTTTTCTCCTGTGTCAAAGATTTTGCACCAAAACTTCACCTTCTTAGTAAAATTAATGGTTTGTACAGGATTCCTCAGTGAAAACTTCCAAAACTTCTTCAAAGCCTTATTGACTCAAATTTCCAAAAGTGCCAGCAGGCATTGATTTGCAGCAGGCAAAAAAAACAAAAAAAAAACAGCATTTTTAATTAATACAAGGAAAACAGTTCTTTGCAAGGTAGGAGCTGGGCAACTGACAAAAAATTCATAACTTTTCCATAGCCCAGTGGTTGAAAAAGGAATTTTCCAAAACTTTCCAGGTCCTGGAAAAATGCATTATCAATTTCCAAAACTTTCCAAGACTTTCCAAAACCCATACGAACCATGAATATTGAGATGCTCTTTCCATTTCTGGAGTTCATTTTGACACTGGTGCTTAATTTAAGGGTGTTGTGGTCATGTGACCTGTGACATTGTAGTGAAAGGCTCCCATTTGATTTCTTGTCACCTTTTACATGTGATTGTTTGCCGAGAGGTCTAGATTTTTCCATCTGGACCTAACTCCTATACATGTATATAGAACTAGCATGTCTTGCTCATCTTAAACCATGGGACAGTTAGTCATGTCCCAAATGGCTCTATAAGTTCTGCTAGACAGAGCAGGAAAACCTTATTTCTTTCATTTGTAAAGGGGACATCCATCTGTATTTAAGCTCAATATGTTGTAAACACACTCTTTTTGGGGCCAAAGAACAAAAATATCAAATGTGACCAAAATTCAGTGAATACGATTTCGAGATATAATGCCTTGTACTTTGGGAAAGGTGATATTTTGATCAGCAGAAAAATGACATTTTCCTGAATATTTCCAAGTAGCTTTACTTCAATCTGACAAGATTTTGGCACAAGTTTGGAGCAACAGTTATAGTTTTGACATATCACTCCCAGTTAAATAAAAAAAATCGTGTAAGTAGTGGCCTTGCTGTTTTTCTGCTCTACCGTTCTGCTAATAACAAAATGACACAAGTGCATATAGCAATACCATTACTATACATGTTCTATATAATACTGGTATTGTAATGTAATTTATTGTTTATATATTCAAACACAACATTGCAATGCCTTTTTTACAATATTCTACACAAGTCTGGTTTAGTTTACATAATTATAGAAATAAAATACTCTAAGCTATATTATAAATAGTTGAAAATAAATTCATATATTAAAAAATTTAATTCAACTAGGTCAATGTATGGTCTTGATTGAATTTGCACAAATGTATTTAACTTTTTTTGTGTGAGGAGCCACTGAGGGTGTACCTTGGAACCAAACGTTAAAATAAAAGTATGAAACTTAAACTGTACAACTAAGAACCAAGAAGTATGTTGTTTTCAAACTACACACACAAGTTTTCAAAGGGCTTAATCAATTCTTAATGGAACTGCTAAAGGTTGGTTTACATGGTACAACTTTTCCTTACAACTGTCACATGCATGAATTGCTTCACGTAATTCAACCCTATAACTTGCTCACAACTGTTGTGTACAACAAGAAACAAGTTGTAGGGGTTGATTCCTTGAAGCAATTCGTGCTGTAAGCATCACATAAGCAAATTGTATGTAAGAGTTGTAGGCAAAAGTTATAGTGTCTAAACCAGCCTTCATTTTACGAGATCAAATACATTGTTGAAATTTGTACATGTGGAATATGAATGTTTATAGATAGACTTTACATCTTGTACTCCTGTAAAGACTTTATTCTCCTTTATCAATGGCTCTGTTCCACTTGGGAACCCTGTTTGCCACTTCATAGTTGTTCTTGGTTTTTGTGACTTTGAGATAAGCCATAATGCAACTAGTAGACAATTTCATAGTAACTCAAGACAGCTTCACTTGGGAATATATAGTTAAAATTGGATTGGAAACTGCTGACAGTCCTGTTCCTTCTTGCCGCCCATCCAACAGTATTTCATGATCACAACAGATCAGTCATAACCATAAATGAAATAGTACATCTGAAGATGCACTTTTCTGTCTGTCCCAAGAGTGTATTTCCCTTTGGGTAGGTATCTAGAATTCCATATCCCACTGGAAATACATGTTTCATGCAAATAATAGAGACATTTGATACATTAAGGAGGTGTTTCCATGTGGGATTCTGTTTGGTCTGACAAACATCTATCATTCAGAATTGTAAAGTAACTTGGACAAGTTCAGCTCATCTTCTATATTGCGATGCTTGTGGAATGACAGACATAGGGGGTGCAGTTGGTCTGGGATGAACTAGTGGCTGAGATTGTGGCAACTGTGTCATCTGATTTGAAGGACCAGGCTGTTGCAAGACACGCTGCTGCTGCTGCTGTTGTTGGGAGAGATAAGTCATCATTGGTTGGTAGGTAGGACCTGCTGAACCAGGCCCAGGTGGACGATGAGTTGGATAAACAGAGTGAGTTGCTCCAACATGTTGCAGTAGTTGATGCCGCAGTTGCTCAGTACGTGATTGCTGGATGGCAGAAGTTTGATTTTGTGCTTGCAGATACCGCTGGCGCTCCTGTTGCAAACGCATGACATCAACCTGGTACCTGGGCATGCGTCCTGAAAGTTGTTGCTGTTGCAGCTGTTGCACTTCCCGCAGCATAACATTGTACTGTGCATTTTGTTGGGGTATAGCCTGTCTTTGCTGCTGAAGTTGCTGTTGTGCATATGCCGCTTGCAAAGCTCTGATCCCTAGGAAAAAATGGGAGATTATTTTTTGAGTTTCCCTTTCCACATATCTCAGGGGCAGATCCAGGGGAGGGGTGCAGGGAGTGTGTGTCCTTGAGATGAGCTATTTACAGTCAACTATGGATTAAATAATATTTCCTTTTGGTGCTCAAGTCCCAATCATAAATGATGCACCACCTCAAATACATCTTGAATGTAACCCCCCCCCCCCCGTAAAAACATCCTGGAGGTACACCCCCTCAAAAAAACCCTGGAGGAGCATCCCCTCAAAAAAATCATGCACCCCCCCTAAAAATATCTGGGAGGTGCATCCTGGATCTGTTTCTGCCTACGCAATATAATCCATAACTTTATATCTATTTAGTAATGAAATGTTACATAATTACACTTACTTTCTTGATTCTTGGTTTGGTCCTTTTGTTCTTTGTAAGCAGACCAGGCCATTTGGCATTCCTCTTCAGTTAACTCCTCCCCTTCAACATTTTGTAGCAATGAGTCATGTTCATGATATTTAACAATCCATTTAGGGTGCATGCGATTAATCAAATCTGCTAAAACTGCATCCTAGAACAAGTAAAACTCAATGTTGATTAACTTCTTTTTGATAAAGGCTCAGACATGGTGCGACCTTGCCCGTGACATTGCTTGCAAGGGGCAAATTGCACCATGGGTACACCAAGCCAGTGCAGGCTGTTGTACTTGATGTTGTTGGCAACATTGCTAAAGTAGAACTTGTTTCTACAGGGTTCATACAGGATCCCCTGTGAGAATTTTCAAAACTTTTCCAAAGCCCTTTGACTCAAATTTCCAAAACCACACAAAGCACAAAAATAAAGCCGAATTCATGGGTTTGAAACATTCAGTATACATTTACCAATACAAAATAATATGTACACCACACATACAGTACTGACGGAAAAATCTTTGGCGCTTTACAATGAAAACAATTCTTTGCAAGGTATAAGCTGGACATGCTACAAAAAATCTATAACTTTTCCATAGCCTAGCAGACCAAAATTCAATTTTCCAAAACTTGTCCTGGAAAAATGCATTATCAATTTCCAAAGCTTTCAAAGACTTTCCAAAACCTGTGCAACCCTGTTTCTATATTTGCTATGTTGCTGGCAACACTGCCTGAAACAGTTACATGGGTGAATGCATGGTGTGATTTCCCTGTAGCAAGCAACATCGCAGGTGATGTCGCATTGTGTGTCAGAGCCTCAATACATACAGTAATATGAGAAAGAAAGAAAAATAAAAACAAAGAAACCTTTGGAAGGGGAAGTTTAGGTGTGCTATCCTTGTCCTTTTCTTCGTCATACACTTCAGGGTTAAATGTGTACAGCTCGGCAAGATCTGCTGCAGTGAAGTGTCGCTCAATCTGGTGTTTGTCAATGACACGCTCTGAGATAGATAATTTAGCAACCTGTCGGTCATAAATTCTTTCTTCCATTGTACCCTAGAAATGATTGTAAAGAGAGAAAAAGATGAGACAAGTGAACAGTGTGAGCCTGTATGACTTGCCATCACAGGTCACATGACTAAACAATAACTATAAACGTGGCATAACTAGGTGATATATAGAGATTACTCCATAGAAAGTGCGACATAATATGGGGTTATATTCACGAGTTGTTTGTGTCAAAACATGAACGAATGAGGTACAAGCAGTCTTAGTAATTTCATTGATGGAATGATTAGAAAATGAACCTCAACAGGTCTGGTTCAACTTGTTACCTACGTGATCAACTAATACTCCAAAAATGTAAACACAACTTGTTTAGTACATTACCTGTGTAACTAATCGATACACATAAACAGGTCTGGTTTGACCAAATCTATACACTCGAAAGATAGACTGAACATCATGAGATGGATTCCATGATACATCAAACACTATGACTCTGTTAGCAGCAATAAGATTTATTCCAAGACCACCAGCTTTGGTCGATATTAAAAACAGGCGAGCACTACAAAAAATGGTTTTATACATAAGTAATATGTTAGTGTGAGTGTGGGTGATGGACTGATGGTTTCATTATCAGTTCACTCTCCCCATCCAGTCGGAGAGAATTAAAGAATCTTGTTCATCCACAAAGCATTGTGCAATGAAGACAACCAAGCTGCCATTTTCTCTGCCAGGCAAAATGACTGCTTTGAAGTTAAAGCTGTTTAAATCCATTTCCATCAATCTTGTTTTTCATGGTGGAGCATTCACACCCATCAGAATATATTCATACATTGTCTGTTTAACTTTCAAAGCAGATATTTGGTAGCATATCTAGGATGCATAAACCATGATATAGGTGCATTGTGAATGACTACGATTCTATAAAATAAAGATCAAGAAGAATTGATCTATGAACTCAAGGCAAGCCTCTCTTGGTAATTTCTTTTCTCACTAATAAACCATTTGAACTACCAGAAGATGCATCTCTTTGCTGGCAAGTATCATAATAATAATAACAACAACAACAGCAATCTTTAATGATGCCAACATAACAAGTGATTTACAGATGGCCCATAAGCATACCACTACTTACGTTTTGTTATCAACATCATTAAAAATATCTGCCCATCTCTGACGTAACTGAACACTCGTTGAGCCATCCATACGAAAATAGTCACACCCTCTGCACCAATTCTCCCGGTCACCATCAACTTCACCCCCTCCAAGAGCTCTTTCAATTAGGTCTAACGTCACAAGACTTTGACTAAAAACTAAGACTTTCTCTTCAACAGCTTCTGCATCTGCTAAGATCTCTAACAGCATTGCCATTTTGCCACTTAGTTCTACATTGTATTCATCTTCATCAGTCAGGAATTCATCATACCTGAAAAGACATAATATAAAACATTTGGTAAAGTTAGGCCCGGTTCAGACGTCGAACTTTCCATGAGCTGAACTTATTGAAAACAATGGATAATTAGGCGGTCTTCTTTGATGTAATTAGGTCCGGCTCATGGAAAGTTCAACGTCTGAACCAGGCCTTAGACTACACTGTGCCTAGAGAATTGTTGATGGTACCTCTTTATCTACTACTTCTAACATTCTCCTCCCACCCATCATCACCACCACCACCACTACTACCACCACCACTACTATCACCACCACCACTATCACCACCACCACTACTATCACCACCACCACTACTATTACCATCCTCATCATATCTCACCATTCTTTTTCTTCCACCACAGGCTCATCCTCTTTAAAGATAGCCCCAGATCGTGTGTTACTTCCTGTTCGTTCAGGCTTGACATCTCCATTTACATCAACTTCCACAATGTCCACCGTTTCTTCAGTTTTAGTAGGTGCTTGACTTCGAGTAGCACGACGGGTTGTAGGCTGTGGCATCACTTCTTCATCACTTGTGTTGTCCTTACTTTCCTCTTCTGAGCTAGATTCCAGTTGAAATTTTCCATTTTTCTTCTTTTTATTTTTACCCTTGTCTGAATCTTCACTCAGAGATAAAGATTCGTTGCTTGATAGGGACGGCTCACTTTCTTCTTCGTCCGTGTGAACGACAAAGCCGTCTAAGCTGTCGTCTGTATCTTCGTAAGATGCGCGTAAAGATCGCCGAATGGCTTCGAGTTTCAAGCACCAGGGATGAGTCCAGATACGCATGAGTGCTTGATAATCAGAAAATAAAGAGGCGCCTAGAAAAAAAATCGAGAAAACGCTCTAATGTACGAAAAGATGTACGAAAAGATTTCTTAGATTCTGATTGTGATTTTCAAAGCATTAACTTTGTTCTCAATAACGAGAGCTACTCAAATCTGTGCTGAAGTCCAGTGCCTTAAGAACACGTTGAAACGTGCGTGTAATGAAGATATTTTGAATACCGATACTGGTTTACCCTCTCCTGCTTACTGTACCTCTTCCCCTGTTGTCACCTTCTGGGTAGATAAACGTTTTCAAGTAATGTTCGTACAGTTTACGCTGGCTCTCCGACAGCCTAATCTTGATTACATACTCGTGTTTGGGTGGCAGGAACGGAGTAAGTACCGAGTAGTCTCGTCTCTAAAGGACAACAAAGAAAAAAAGCGAGTTTAAGGTACGGGATTGGCGACTTCGGAGAGCGTGAAATCACCTGCTCGATCAATAAAAAAGCTTTGAAAAAGCGCAATCACGTCCACGGCAAGGTGTGTCCGTAACGTGAGATTTTCAAGGTAATATATAAAACTGCTCTTATATACTAAGAGCTGAACGAAGAATACTAGAACCCATTTTTAAAATGGGTTAAATTACGCGGCCCAGATATCGAGCGATGATTATATGACAGAAGTCTGCGCTTTCAAAGCTTCATACTCACTTGCACGCAAGCCTCTAGTAACTTGAACAAGACATGGCAGCGCTGCTTCATGAGTCGTACGTCGATGGGTGTTGAATCTGCACACTGCCCGTTCATGATCGGATTCCCGAAAGTGTTCATAAACTCGCGCCGCGTTCCCAGTAAACTTGGCTTGACAAAACTGACCATGCAGTGATCTAAGAGAACAAGAGAAAAAACAAGCACTATAAAACGCTTTTCTATGTTTTATCAACACACAGAATGTTCAGAAAACACGAGAAAAGTTTGAGATCACGAGCCATAGGCAATTAAAAAAAAAAAAAGTTTTTGACATGTACATCATTAATCGTATTACCAGCAAACGGAGAAATACAGCATAAAACGTTAAGTTTTTATGAAACTAGTCATACTTATCAGTAACGGAATTGAGACCTAGCTTTTGTTCTCAAAAAGGAATCTGAATGTGCCAACGAAGTGATGAGATTTAAAAAGGAGTATTTTAGCAAGAGTGAGGCTTCGTGGAT
>WUAP02050004.1:0-35118 GCA_015163945.2 Stichodactyla helianthus
TGATATATATTTCTTTTTGCCAAGAAGGTCAAAGTTTTTGCAAATCGCAGTATATATATATATATATATATATATATATATATATATATTAACGCTTCTCCGCCCTCGTTCTACATTTGAGTTATATTTAGTAGCATGATTGTTTTTTGCCTGGTGTGAATTATCTAATAGCAAAACAGTTTTGATTACTATTGTTTTAAAAAGTCATATCTTCAAAACCAAGATGTTTTCCGTGAAGGTCAATAAATAAGTGCTTTTCGAATATTAGTCTTTGTATCCATTATCTAGACGACCTTTTCGTCAGTCATTGCATGTTTATGCAGTGCGTTGTGTACGGATGTCATTGGGCTTGAATCTATTAAAAATAATGTTAATTTGTCAGTTTTGAAGACACAGTTGGAATATAACTTCAACTATAGTTTTCCCTTTATAACTACGTTTAATCGAGTAAATGGAAAGGAGGAAGTTTGTCAGTAGATCGTAGATTGGTTTAGATTGTATCCCCAATTTCCAAGATCCGCCTTAGATTCGCTTATACAAATGATTTAGAGGTTACAAGAAGTGATAAAAAGGTGTGACTGTGTGCTAAAAGTGGTTCAGCCCACGTCCAACACTCCAACAGCAATATTTACCAACACGATAAGCAGAGCCAAAAACATTTATTGTTCAGATTGTTTTGTTTTTCAGTAGCTGAGAAAAGTAGTCGGTATAACTTGAACATAGGATCATACTAAGGGCTTGTTTGTGTGTCTCTATCCTTACAATTGTATATCGTGAACATGTAAGCCGAGTACAACACGTGTCCTGCATTACAAAGAGTACATCAGCCCTAATGTCTCTCTTCTTCATTTCATGATACGGAGTCAGTCTGAGAGAGCTCGCATCGATTATCTAAGTCCGTGTTAAAAAAATTAAATAATAGTTAGATAGATAGGATTGATAGAGTGGTAAATCTACGACGATCTTGTTCAAATAGCTCATGAAATCAAGTACGTGCTAGTCCTTAGTTCGGGTAACATTAACACGGCACTGTGGAACCTGCCCCCCTACGACTCTAAATAGAGAAACCTCGGGGATGATCAGGACTCATGGCGCCTTCCTTGCAGGGGTTCCAAAGGGAATCAACCAGTGCGCTTAGTTACACAGACTAATCATCCAAGTTATTTTTGTTTCGTGGAGTATCAATAGACCTGGTTATTTCATGAAAAAACTGGTAGCCAGCTGAGAAGCGGTTCCCATTGGCTCCCGCGTTAACCCGAGTGCCTTAGTCACTTGTCAGCCTGCCGGGATTTCTAATAACTTGTCAGAAGTGTCTAAGCTCATAATATTGTGCCTGACGAAGTATCTAAACCCTGATTAATATTCCTTTTATACTCGGACCATATTACATTGAAACTGACATTAGCCATTTTATAAACAAGCGCTATGGCTAATTATGCATAGTGCTTCGTTTTTCATAGTAGTTTCCCTTTTTTGATTCTTTCTAATAGAATCTGTTCTAATTATACCCAGCCTAATTGACGAAACCACTACTTCAGTTAAACATCTTATTAAATTTTCAATATCAACTAATATCGAACTCTACTTTTGTGAAATTATATAAATTGCTTTTTTAACTTATTGGCTTAGCTCATTTGGTTCTAATCATGGCTTTTTTTTTTTTTTTTTTTTTTACTAATTTATTTTTATTTTCGTGCCTCGATTTACTTTAAGAACCGCGTTTTCTTCGTTATTCAATTTGCAGAACGCAGCAATTGTTTAACAGAAATTACCATCAGAAGCAAAGAAACAAAAGATACAATTCTTTAGAAAAAAAGACCTGTGAATTTGTATTAAAAAGAGAGAAAAATAAACGTCAGTGCTAAAGACCGTGCCAAAACAATAGCCAAACATATTTTGCTTGCTATTACATGTAACATAAATACTCATCTGAAATCTTTAGAAATGGACGGAGCCTGCGAGATGTGAGGAAAAGCATCGGCTTCGAAGAAAAAGTAACAAGTTAAAACATGTTGGGGCGTCTTATTCAGACACAAAATAATTGGGATTTTAGCCGGTCAATATTGAACGAGTTTCTGCCTTTTTGGTGGATTCTTTGAGCGTGTTGTTTAACGTTACACGCTTAGCAGATTCCTAAATTATTCATAGCACACAAAGAGCGAGTTACTAAGTTGATTGAAAAAGCCTCAGTTTTCAACTAAGAGGTGATTATATTCTTGGAAGATCATTGGTGACTTCTGATAAGAATTATTACACTCCGAGTTTGACCATGATAATATTAGCTATGTATCTTAACTGGTAAAATGATAACTGTTGAAAAGGAATGAGGTTCTATTTCGCAAATAAGTTTAATATCGAATTAAAAGCAGATGATTTGATTCGAAAGTCAATTTTTTAAAAGTCCGCTTTCATTTTCGATAGAGTGGTGTTTGATTCGAACTTAATGTATCTTCTGATAGGCTTGACTACATTTGGTTAGACTATGATTTATAAAAGAGGATTGTTAAAGTAGATCATAAATATATCTGTCAATTTTAGATTCTGCGGTTGAAATCTACTTAAAAGCGCTTAATTTACCAATAGGTGGTGTAGACGTTGATATATCAAAAGATATGCTTGGAAGTTATGGGCGAAATAAGAAATTGGCGTGTTTGGATTATCCAAGGGATAAAATAATTACAAAAGTGAGAAATGTAATTGTTTCGGAAGGAATTTGAAGACATGAGATCCTAATCGCTAGCCACCTGTGACTTTCGTGAAAGTTGTGTTATCTTTAGAAATTATGTACTTAACACATTTTAAGTAGCTTAGAGAAAAGGCTACTGCGAAACCTGTTTGTCGATAATGCGTTTGTGGTCAGCAATCTGACACATGACAGAACACGAAACTTTAGTTACAAAACGCTGGCTTTTGAACTCAATACAATTTAGGTGTTTATCAATCGTGCAAGTACGTTTAGTCCATCGGTGTTTTTATCTATCGCTCGGTAGTTAACTGTAATGGCTTATATCCCGCTAAGACATTTTACTCGGCTCAGCATTGGGTCCATCGGACAAAATAAATTGGTGTGAAGGGCTTTTGAATTATCGAAATCTAATCACTAGCCAAGGTTAGACTAACATCCTGGCTTGAGTAATTTCAGGTTCGGGCTGAAAACTTGTACAAATTATGGAATTTTGAAGTGCGATGGTAAATGTCTGGTGTAGCTCTAGTCAGTACGGTATTAAGTGATTACACATCATATCAGAATTTGCTAGTAAGGGTTCATGTGCGTTTTTTAGACATGAATGGCTAAAAACACCCCAAAATTATGCCAGTAATCGTTTAGGGAAAAAAATTGATAATTCGCAAGTATATACGTGTCAATTGAACACCAATTTAATACAAATCCGAAAAGAATATTTAATCAGAAAAACAAAATGTCACGGAAATTAAGAATGACTTTAAATTTTGGCATAAACAAAGTTTTTCGAACTGCACATTCGAGATAACGGAAGGGATAAGTACTTTGAAAGAATTGTAGATGCATTCATAGAATTATGATTTATTCTTTAAAAAATTTCCTACCTTTTTCAAGTCAGAAAAATGATACCTTATCTAGTAGCGGCACTGTGCTTGCAATTTCTCGCTCGGATCAGAAGTAGTACTGTCTCGTGTAGGGCCAAAATATCCCAGCTCTTTACTAAGAAAGATGTTCAATAGTGCTATCGTAATGTTAGTGAGTGTTTCGTAGGCAAACAATATACATGGACAATTACATTGTATTAGGTGATTCTATTGTTTATCGAGCCACTAGCGTCATCGTCTTTTGTATACAAAGCGTACATATTAGCGTATGCAAATATTTTCTTAACGACTTGAGTTCCAGTTTACAGCTAAAACATTCCCTATTCCCCGTGTCTGTAACACTTTGCCTTCCACGCCATTGAGCGCTGGGAAGATTCAAGGTGTAATAATTAATTCGACGATAACATGTGCTATTTTATTACTTTTTATAACAACCGGTGTGGAAGAGTGTTTACATATTTGGGATTGATCGGCTTTTATCAAAGAGCAATGACCGTATTAATCCTAGAAAAGGCTACTCCGGTCCCCAATCAATAAAACCAAGGAGTCAGAGACTAGTATTCAGTTAATAACTTAGAAATTTGTCATTTCTTGTATCCTCAGACAAAACAACGTGGTACTACCAGTTTGTTAACACGATTACTACACACTGCCATCGTTTTCACCAAGGCTAGAAAAATTACTGTGGTTTTTGACAATAGATGAGCTCGAAAATTGGTACACTAGGTCCCTTGTTATGGAAAGTTGACGTCTGAATTGATTAAGTATATTTGCTATGATAAATGTGTTTTTCATTATTTCTCTCCATATATTTCTAGTGTTGTTAACTGGTTCACTATTGTTCCTCATAGATGGGGTTAAAAGTAGGGTACACGTGCCGGGAAAAGCCTTCCAACGCCTCTTCAGAAGCAACGATTAATTTCACGGGAAGCCAAGTTAACCAAACTTTGCTATATCTAGAACTGACTTCGAGCGTCTGAATACTGATTGTAATAGGTCAAGTTGAACAGAAGTAATACCCTCACGTAATAACCAACTCCCACGCTTCGTGAATTAAGTACAACGACATTCCTTGATCAACAAAGCGATGCTTCACTGAATCACGAACCATCTTGCTTTTGAAAACCCTGCTTGATAACGTTTCACAACCCCGAAGCTTCTTAGTAACCGGTGAGAAGTGTATTTCAGGACGCGCGTTAGAGACTGAGACTGCACGGGGTGTTTACATAACAGTTATGTGATTTGAACGATTATAAATAGTTCTTAAAAACAGAGGTAATTTTTTTTACCACGAAGAAAGGTAAAGGAATAATGGAATAATGTGATGTAAATTTAGGGATCAATAGTAGGAGTATTCATTTGAATGGCCTGGTAGGCTTGTATTAAAACCTCTAGCTTTTGATTATTATTGTCATTATTAAATTCAAACAAACAAAGAGTCAAATTGAATTCTTTCACATTTTTCAGGCTCGAAACTTTTATTCTTCTTTAATCGAAACTAATGTGCACTCTTCTTGGCGCTTCATACCAGTCGTAAGACTGAGTTGTAATATTACAGTGTTCAGGACTATTGCTTGTATGTGGTTACATAACTATTTATTACTACATTATTTAAAACTTTTTATTTATTTTAACATTGACTTGGGTCGGTTATCATATCAACAGACGAGAGGTTTCCCCAATTGAAAGGAGTAACTTTCTATTTTTTAAAAAGATTGTGAAAGTTAAATTCTCATTAGATACATTCAACGTGATAGTTCGATACTAAAAATTAAAGCAACTGGAAATAAGCTATAGTCCTGGGGGAAGATTAAACACGTTCTCAAGCCGATTTTTCTGCCGGGTAACACAGCTGAAGTTTTTAAATTTTGCAATTAAAGAATTTTTTGCTGTTGCGATTTTTTACGTGTTACATAATTTGTTGTTTTTCATCAGATTAAAATCTTGTCCAAAATATGATCATTAATCTTCTGTGTTGATAGTAATTTGGCACCGATATATAGGATATCAACTCCACTAAATTACTTAGGAAATTATCATTGGCACCGTAAGTCTTGATTATCCAAAACTGACTCTAAATAAAAATTTTTCTCAAGCTGTGAGCATCACCAAGAAGTTAACTTTCACTGACGTCAAATGGGGTCATTCTGTTCCAGTGGTGGGTTTCGTGTTGATTAAACAAGAATCGTCGTGATACTATATTCAACCATCTGCCTTCAGGGCGTGTGTGTTAATAATCTAATATGGCTTAATACAAATTATCCGCAATACGGACTCTAAAGCATGTGGGGGAATGTACCAGCATCTTATAGACGTTGGCCACTTTAGTGGAGGATGTCGCTCGGAAGTCGGAAAAACCATAATCGATCTGAGTTTATCGAAAGTGTCTCGATGATAGACGAGGTATGTGAGAGTAATGAATCATCGAGCTAGGTCAAGGTCTTGTTAATTCGTACAAAACAACCAAAATCAGAAGGCGTTTCGTACCATTCAATTGAAGGGCCACCATGCGGAAACGGACAGGACGTAGCGAGCACGAACTTAGAAGGGTTTGATATTCATATAGCCTTACGAGTCCTTAACATTCGATTTAAACGTGGGATAGAGTTATGAATCCGGATTGATAATTCTTTGGAAGATGTGGGTTGATGTGCGGGAGTGTTACAGTAAAACTCTTAGTAGTGCATAGAGCTGGAGTTTAAGACAAAAAAGCAGACACAACATCTGTACAGTAATACTGGTGAATATTGATACATGCAGTAGAATTAATAATCGCAGGCAAATGAATAAAATATTTGTATTTCAGTTTGCATTCATCGTAACATCTATTAGTTTAACCAGCTAAACTGAGAAAACCGCGTGGTTCTATAGGTATAGCCTTCACCGTAGAGTATTCCGTTTATATCTCACTCGCTCACTTCCTTCCGTCCGGCTTCAGTTAATACTTATTTATTTTGGATAGACACACAAAGGTGCACGTTATAATTATAATAATTGATAAAGATTACCCGCTAAAACTGAATGGCTGTACCTGCAGTCGGTTATCCAGTTCTAGAGTGGAAAGCGTGCAAATATGACAACCCACTCAGTCACAACTTACTTTCTACATAGTAAATGGATCGGATGCTTTGGTTTTCATCCCCTGCCCCATCCAGTTATGTACACCCATTCAAAACATTAGGTTGTACTCGTGAACAATTCAAACTGCCCCCTGATAATGTATCGATAATGCGCAACAGTGGTCCCACGCAAGTTGAAGAATGTTGTTACGGGTGTTGCTGCCCCTTCCCCAAGTTTTCGCTGTAGCAAGTTATTCTCACCACAAATTGGCTGATTGGTATGCAGCCGATCCGCGGCCACAAGCTACCTCATTTTCACAGACCAACCACAGACGTTATTTGTGAAAATGTTGCGTGACATGTTTGATGCAAGGTAGTAAAACGCGCAACAAATGAAAAAATTGTTGTGAAAGGTAGAATGTGAATTTTTTCCAACCTGAAACATTCATTTCTGTTGCGTGACAAGTTGGGGAAGGGGTGGAGAAACGCTCTACAACATTCTTCAACTTTCACGCCGGGCATCACTGTTGCGTGACTAGTTTGACGAAAATTATTGCTTAATTCCGCGCCTTTAGTTAACTGGTGAGCCAGTCCTTACCGCAGGAGCGACGGAAAGTCGATAAGCTGTTTTCCCAAGATTTTCACTTTTAAGGAGGCTCAAAACAGTTTTCGTGCGCATAACGACGTGTACAAAATCATTTGGACTTGCAAAATCAAAATTTTGTCCCCAAAAAATCTCGTATTTAAACTTAAATAACTTAAAAACTGGACGGTAAAATTTCTTTAAACTTTGCATGTAGTTTTTATTTTAGGGTTCGTAAGTGCTAAGAAAATTTGAAAATTCTGTAAGACGGGAACATCCTAAAATAAACATTGATTTTTAAAAATTTCCTCTTACAGAATTTTTTCTTTTTCTTTCAAATCAAAGATTGTATCAGGAGGTTAAAATACGCCCATTTTAATTGATTTTTACTGTGCGGTTTTTGAGTTATGATTTTTTTAATGAAAAACTTTGCGCACATTCCATTTCTGTCATAGCAACCTCTTACGTCATATTTTCAATTTTATTCCAATCTCTACTTTATGGTCTTTGGTCTTTTGGGTCTAATTCCTGTCATACATCAGCCAGATAAAGTTTTTCCAGGCCATTTTTTGTAACCAGCTGAGGGGAAATATATTCTAACCAATCACAGTCCATTGTGATTTTTCATGGCCGGCCCTATGTTCAAGCCCTTTTTCCTACCTGAAAACAATCGAGAATTTAATCCGACGTATTTTGAGTCCTAAAAAAGTCCAAAACTGTTAAACAGAGTGAAATTGTATCTGTGAATCATCTAAAAACCATGCGAGAAATGATTTTGAAAACAAAGAGTGAGGGCCGGTCGTTTTGTCCAATAATGCTTTGCGCAGCTAGTTCGCTGAGCTGGAAGTGTATGCCATTTCAAAAACCACTTCAAGCCTACTTAAGGAAACAATTTTGGACACCAACGACGGCGATAATGGCTTATGCTCTGAAACGATAAAATATACCTTGCAGGTAGGTAGGTGTGTGCCACTAGCCAAACCCCAGGGATCCCAACAAAGGGCCGCTACGCAGGCTAGAACCTGCCACTCTGGTCAAACACGATTTAAAACCGAAGAACTTGACCAGGATCGTTACACTAAGGGAGGTCATGCAGATGCCTCATCTGTGAACTTTTCTTAACAGAAACGTATAATCGTAAACCAAAAGTTTTTTTGTTATTCTTCATGCTTAAACCGAAAGCTGCTTTTGTCTGTCACTACGTCTCTTTCTCACACTCTTTTTTTTCAAAAAATTTAAGTTAAGTTAACCGTCTAGTTTATTTTCTCTTTTACTCTTTATCTCTGTCTTTGTCTGTCTGCCTCCCCCCATCCCTCTCTCTTTCGGCTTTTTACAATAAGGTGCTAATCTTAATGGTGCGGCCGGTTTGGGAAACTACTTACTAACTAGTCAAAACAACCCAGACATTTCATGTTATAAAATATTTGAATAGATTTGAATAGTTTTGAATTAAAGGGCCTTCAAGTTGAATCTTTCAGCGGAACTGACGCGCATGAGAATGCAACTGCAAGAAATCTACATTAACAGCACTCCAAACCTTGATCCCCAGAAGATAGAATTATCACTGGTAATCTCTACAGGTACGTAACCATCGCTTTTTAACCTGTTTCCTTGAAAATAAGGTTATCATTATCATTGAAACAATATGAACGATAGGTCATTCCAAAACCATCTTATGGACAAATAGTTCAAAGATAATTACTAAAAGTGCTAAAAATGGCTTCTTTTGGCTGCCAGCAGCACTGAATATCTGAATATTGACGGACGTAATATAATAATAGTGATAATTATGATACTTATGCAGACTCGGGTATTGGGATGACCTATCTTCTATCGCCTATGTCGCTGGGCGACGATAACCTTTCTTACAATAGTCGTATGTTAGTACATGCCGTTGTGTTTAAAGTCTTTATTTCCCTTGTATTACTTCCCAAGGTTTCAATAGAACTGAAGGGTGGAACATAGTGTTCTAGGTTCTGTCCCTCTCCACTATATAATCCGTAAAAGAATACACAAAAACGTGCGTTACTTCGAAATAGAACTGGTAAAATGAGAGCACCAGTTTCATTAGTGTTTTTTGATAATTTATGATAATTTATGATAATTTTATTTAGAATTAATATTAATTCCTTTTATTCGCTAAAACGCAGTTCAAGAACGTATACAGAATTTGTCTGTCGCAACGTGAATGGATTCGGACATCTTACAGTTGACAAGTGGTTGTAAATATCAATCATGATCTGAAATTCAAACGAAAAGCAGGTTAAAATGACAGATTGGCGCAGAGACTAAAGTAACATTCGCCCTGAGGCCGGGTCTAGTGCAATGTATGCTAAGTGGTAAAAGCAAGTAAGCTTTGTTTTAAATTGATCCTCAATAGCTAAACTGCCATTGTCCACCTCTAAATCTACCTGCTTCCTCTCATTCACCTGCAAAATAAAATTTAAAAAGTTTTGACATGGTGAGAGCAGTTCCATCCCAAGGGAAAAACTATGAAAAGAGAAGAGAAAGCGGCGTACAATTCTCTTGATTTGGTTTCACTGGACTTCCGAATTAAAAACAAAATTAATGAAAAGCTTTTTACAATTCCAAAGAAAAATTGCAAATTATTCTGGGTCTCTTCTAACATGAAACAAAAGCGCTGTCATTTGTAATATAAAGAATGCTTTAACTTTCAGACTGTTGTCTAGTATCTGATCCTAGATACAGAAGAGTTCTTTCTAAAACCACACGACCACATAGCTAGAACTGAGAAATAACCATTACGACAGAGGATGGAATGCGTTAATTCGAGGAAATTGTTGTTAAACTGTTTCCAGTGTGCCGGATGGGGTACCGTATTCGTGAAGTGCGAAAATTACTGAAATGTATTATCCGACTGTGTGAGTCAAAACATCTTGACAACTATTGTTATATTGGGATATTTTTACATTAGAAACGAACTGAGTGTTGGAGATGGTTATAGATTTAAGCGTGTGCTTTTCAATACATGTAAAGATGGACAGAGCAAATGTGTTGCACTAGCTATAGTCATAGCAATATCGAGATTTTTTGTAGTTACTAGTTGATGCTTAAATTTTACATTAGAAACAAAGTGAGTGTTGGCGATAGTCGAAGATTTGAATGTATGTTTTACAATACATGTGTAGATGGATAGAGCCAATACTTTTAGTCAAGCAAGCGGTTTTTCTTAGTTACTTGATGCTTAGATTTGGCAACAAAATTATATAACTATTAAACATTGTAAACAATTATTAAGTTATATTGGTAGTTTGTAATTTTTTGTAGTTGGCGTAAACGAAAGTCGTCCAGTGATTTTCTCTGAGTTTTCCGGTAGATTTTGGGAAAATCCTGTTCAGACCTGGGATGACTTTTCCATATATGCAAGTAAATGATTCCAATTTTCGAAATCCATTCTCAGTGACCTTAATCACAACGCAGGTGCATCAAAATAATCATGAGACGAAATCCCTTTTTTTTTTCATTTTTCCGCGCAAAAATTTAAGAAAATCCCATTTTTCCCATTCTCATCTTACAGGACAAGAAAAAGCATTTGTTTCATGGAGAAGGATTGTGTCTCAAGAAGATATACAAATAGACCCAAGGATATTACATTTCTTAACTAAGTACTAAACCTGTTCTTTCTTGAACAAAATTTAGCATAAATACACAAAGATTATTCCAGTGAGAGAGGAGAAATTCCATCAGCACTCTGTGGTTTCCTTGGAAATGTGGTACAAATTTCCCCAAGAGTTACACCATTAATAACTAGAACAATCAATCACAACACTGAAACAGATCACTAAGCTAAAGCCCTCGGCTGGCTGACCGCTAAAGGTAAGGTTTTCAATGATAAGACGTTTTCAATCTGTACTCTTAATCGTTTCATATCGTTTTTATTTTAGCAGAGCTTGAGTCATTAGACACCTGATGCTGGTTTAGTAAATAATTGCTAGTTCTAACATGTTTTGAGTGAGTTTGCCTTTTTAATCAATTCTAAAGCGACCTGTGATGGACGTTTTCGGAAGGAAATCTAGTTGTATTTAATGCTGAATAAATACCGGGTTAACAAAGGACGCAGAAGAATAAACTCGGGAAACTAAACACTTAACACCAAGAATTAAGTAATTTAAGTTAAATCACATCTTTTATCGAGTAACTTTAAGACTACTTGAGCGGAATGCATGCAGGATCACTGATTTACCATTTATTTAACACATCTGGTCGTCATTGCTCGAGCTGTGTATTGCGTGTTTGGGAAAGCTTTTTTTTTGCAAGGCCAAGACTGAAAAGTGAAATTTATTGCAGTCTCCACTTATATGCATTTTTTTGTTTTGTTTTGTTTTTCTTGTTTTTCTTTGTTTCAAAATTCGCCACGTTTCAGTATCAGCAGTCATTGTTACTAGCACCACGAAAGTACGGATACTTTACTAATACAGGCCAACTCATTTGGTGTCAATTCATCCCGGCTTTCCGTTTTCAAAAGTCACCAACCAAGGTCAAATTTCTGAATCTTATTCAACCCGGAAAGCGTTCTATCGAAAAATATACTTTTAAACGGTCATTTCTTGAAATTAAGAGATCTTGCCAGTAACAGTCACGAGTCATTAGTAAGCGATATAATGTATGAATAGATGCAGCGAAATTAAAAGTGCTTTTTTAAAGGTGTTAAACAAAGCCTTGATGGATGAGAAAAGCGATCCTATCTAAAAATTCAGGGATTCGTTAGCGGTTAGTAGAAGTTTATTTAAATAGATATGCGCCCACCTTTTTTCCTGCTATTTTTACGTGTTTTCACCGGGGGTTACCAACACTCATGCAAATAAATAAATGGGTTTTTAGTTAGTCATCCATCTTAATTATTCTGAGAGAAATCTTCTGAACAAACTCTCATTACAACCCTTAATAGTATTGTACCAACAAATAATTAGTTGGGATTCCAAAACCAGCAAAGTTTTTCGTATTTCTTCTAAAAAGATATGGAATTCGGAACTTGCAAGCAAACGCTATGAAGATTCGGTTCCTTTTCGTACTGAAGAATTTTTAAGATCATGCTGCATGTGAGAGAAGTAACTAGTAATTTAAACAAAAAGAGCAGCTAGACTGGTAAAGAAACAAAAATCGCAAAGGAGATACAAATGATATAGGGATTCCAAAACGGCCATTAAGTTTTTCAGTCGTATTTCATCCCAAAAGGTATGGAATCAGGAAACTTGCAAGCGAACGCAGTGAAGAAACGCTTTCTTTTAGGAATTTTAGAGAATAGCTAATCTTAGTAAATAAAACAATATCACCATACCAGATACAAAAAAATTAATTTTTCGTGGAACAAAAGTTTCTTTTTTTTATTCTTTTTTTTTATTTTTTGTCATTTTTAGGGTTTCGCAATCAAGTACGGTTTTCATTGAAATTCCCGGAGTCATAAATAAAAGCATGAAATCTGGAACGGTGATTCCACAAGTTAGCACAGTTTGACACAACAGATAAAATTGATTTGATTAGCTTGTTTCAATGTCGCTTTTATGTGTTTATTTAAGACCAGCTAGCTATTAATTGAAAATGCTTTTGGATGATTATCAAATCACTGCTTGTCCGATAAAGTACACATTTTAATTTCCATTTTCCTATAGCATTTATCCAACACTGAGTTCGTAGCTTTCGTAACTCCACTACCGAGTGTTTCCCTGGGGTGGATATTTGCCTCTTATCATAAGACTAGTTCGTAAAACCAAGAAAACGCGAATTGAAGTAAAGCGAGTGCGTTGTTCCAGGCATTTTTTTTTTTTTTTTTTTTAATTTTTCAAATTAAGTTAATGGTATTTACTTATCGAATAATAATCTAATATCCACACTTGTTCTGCAATAAGGCTTTTTGGGTCGACATCTATTCAAGATTGATTAAACGGTTTACTTCACTGACTTCTGGTCTTATTTACATATCAGGAGAACGGCGCTCTTAAAAGGCCACAATACTGAGATTGAAAGAGAACTAGATGCTCACTTTGAGGCGTACAACACTTGCTTGGCAACGCATCCAAGGAATTGATGGTAAAAGTTGGCTTATAAATCACACACATGCATTATCAATCACGTACATCCTAAATTTATATCATCTTTTTGTTTTTGTAACACTCCATTATATGTACAACTTTTACAAACTGGACTTTGCGAAGTGAAAAATCTGAGATACTTTTTTCTCGACCTTTTAGCTCACATTAAATCAAAGTAATTTCTATATACTTGTACAAATCTGCGTTGAAATTTCTTTTCGGATAAATTAAAAACAAATAATTTTTTCCCGACTTATTTTGTAAGGGTAGCACTAATAACTCTTCAACCAACAGACCAGTTTCCATTTGTTCCCTGAGGGAAATGGCATTTAGAAGTGTAATGGAAAGATACTTCAGATCTACCAATCGAAATTCAAGTTTAACAATCTTAATATCACTTTTTGTTGAAATAATTAGTTACTTCTAGAGTTTTCTTTACCGACTTCAGCATAAACCAGTGTTTACACATTGAACACACAGCAACCAACTGGTTTGTAGTTATTTTATCTGTTTAGTTAATGTCTTTCTTTCGCGCCCTGTATTTGGTGCGATGTACCCCTAAGGCCTAGCAGAGTATTAACGTTAAAAAAATATATCATCTTCCACAGCTATGGCTACAGTAAAAAAAAAGGGTAAAAAAAAGAAAACAAAGAGAGTTTGAAATAGAAAAATACTCGACTTCTTTCAATCATTCACGCCACAAATAAATGTATTTCACCCAAATTCAAATACATCGACAGGACTCGAGTTACTCTGTACATTTATTTCAAGGTTACTCTTATTGATAACGGCTTAAGCAAGGCCGTATAGCCACAATTTCGTGAGTGGTCCGTTTTTCAAAATCTCGGCGAAAAGTATTAAAACTTGTTTGTAAAAGTGGTCCGGTTGAAAATGGACAAAGGGCTTTGCTTGTGTGCCTAAGAAACTTATGGATATGAATAGACTTCTGCATGAGAGAAAAGACGTTGATTGGATAAAAGTCTGTGGTCGTACACAGGGTGTGATCAAGTGACTATAGGTGATCATACAGACATGGACAGAGGTCTGTGATCGTACACAGGCGTGATCAAGTGACCACAGGTGATCACACAGACATGGACAGAGGTCTGTGATCGTACACAGGCTGTGATTTAGTGACTATAGGTGATCATTCAGACATCAGGACAGGTCTGTGGTCGTACATAGGGTATATGATAAAGTGACTATATAGGTGATCATACAGACATGGACAGAGGTATGTGTTTGTACACAGGGTATGATCAAGTGACTATAGTGAAAACTGTTTTTAGTTTGCGGCATTAAACCACTATTTTGATTCAAAATGCATTCCTTTCAAATGGCAGGCGCACGGTTCAATTTTTTATTGCATTGGAAAGAGGTCTTTGTTTCATATCCTCAAACATTTATCAATGTTTCATAATAAGTTTATTTTACAAACTAAAGCATTTGTTTAAAGGCTTCAAAGGAAATCCCGAAGCATTTTACAAAGTCAAAGTTGCTGAAAATCGTCCTGAAGTAATGAGTGGTTTTATCAGTTCATATCAATATTGAGAAATCAGAATCTTCAACAGTAGCCTGAGTTAGTTCATACGCTCTTATATTTACAATACGTGGTGCTTATACGGGTTTGAATCCAAAAGTGTGTCGATTTTACTCGATTTATTATAAAACTAAAGAATTTGTTGAAATATTGAAGACTCGGTGTCTGTTGTCAACAACGCGATCTGGGTCCATATTTTTGTACTTTTATATATTTAACAATTAGACTACGAGTTCGAGTTTTCTATCGGCTGATAGTTGACGAGGGCAAAAGCCCGGGTCATCTATCAAAGCCGAGAGAAAACGAGAACTTGTAGTCTAATTGCTTTAATAAAAATCTATTTTTGTTTTCTCTGGGTAACATTTTGTAGTAATTCTTCAACATCTTCACTCGTAAGTTCTTTAAAACCTATCTCGCGAAAAGCCGCCATTATGAATTTTCTCTACTCACCTTCTATCGAAATTAGGTGAGTAGAGTAGCCAATCAGAGCGCGCGATTTGCATTACAATACTAGTTGATTTTTACTAAATACATACATATATATAGCCCTTTGCAAAAATTATGGCCGCTTTCAACATATATACATATATATCAAATAAATATTAGAATATATGGTTTGGCTTGCTTAGCTGATATTTTCATCCAATAGTCTTGATGACAAACTACTAGAAAAATATCAGTGGAGCCATACCATAATTTCTAATATTATATATATATATATTATATATACATACACATCTAACCAAAAAATTCTGAAATTTCACAGTATATATACATATATATAGAAAGCTTTGTTTCGTATCGTTTTAAGACACTTTTGATGGCATAGCATTTATGTATACATAATGAGGTATTTTTACATGTTGCAAGTATTTCTAAACAAATTAAGGTGCAAAAACATATATGTATATGTGTGTGTGTATATATATATATATATACACACACACACACACACACACACATATATATGTTTTTGGTTCCCAGTAGAAGGATCAAGGCAGGTTCCCAATGGTTCCCAATAGAAGGATCCTGGAGGATCCTTCTATTGGGAACCATTGTTGAAAAACATACCAATCTTCTATTCAACCTATATGTATGTATATATATATATATTGTATATAAGTATAGGAGAAAAAAAACCGACTACAATTTCATCTCGACAAGCCTGTTTCGTGAGACGTGTGTTTCACACAAAGTCTCCTGACAAGTGAGTCACACGTCTCACGAAACAGGCTTGTCGAGATGAAATTGTAGTCGTTTTTTTTTCTCCTATACTTATACATGTTTCGCTCTACTTCATTGTATCGGGCACTTTAAAACGGTCAACTCGAACAGCAGACTTCTATATATATATTGTATGTATATATTGAACGGCCATAATTTTTGCAAAAGGAGTGGCACCAATCGAGTCTGCTTTCTATAATTGTAACTTACATTTGAAAATGAAATTAGCATCCTTGACTTGTTCAACAGCTGGCAGGCCCCGAGGCAATCTCCACACAAACTTGTGCAACTGATGAAGAATTTTGGTACCGGTAACAAAGTGTCTTAAAATAGATCCCAACATTATTAACTTATCTGTAGCTTCATTGCCGCCTAGAAACACCTGGTGAGCCAACCAAACTACTCTTGTCCTTTTTGATTGCTCTTTTTGCAGCCGTACGTCTGGTTCAGAAACCAGCCGCCCTTTGTTATTTGACGGACGACTAAAAAGACCTGAGCAAATGCATTGTGTTGTGGCATCTCTGAGAGCTGTGTTTTGAAGTAAAATGCCAGCCACGCGGAACAAAATATATCTTTTCATCTTTTAAAATCGCTACAAAACAATTCCTTCTAGCAGAGTTAGTAGAGGGGAACTACTACTAACTTTGCTTCTAGAGGAAGATGAAGTTCTATTGTTTGTCAGTTCGAAAGGTGTTCCAGTCTGTTTCTCGTTCAGGGGGGGGGGGGGGGGGGGGGGGGGCCAACAAGGGGAACCGTTTAATCCGTGAGGTGGAGTATTGATAACTTTTTTGAAACTCCACAATGGATCTGTTGAATACGTTACATGTTCAAAACACTACACTCGATCCATGCTATACTACGCGTTGAACCTGCTTCTCATTTCAAGCCCAATTCCGACAGAGTATTTGACATAAGATACTGACATACAGTAAGTAAAACAGAAAACAGGCTGGTTTCCTAGTGATTTCCTAGTAATGTCCACAAGTCTGTTTATAATTTTTTTTTAGTTCAAGTGCACGGACGTAGTCTTTGCGGGAGGTGAACTTGATTTCATTCATGTTTTAAGCTCAGGTTCTGATTGTGACGTTAATCCATTCAAAGAGCTAGCTCCATTACAACACACGTGTTCCCAAAATCACCTTGTAAGATTACATTTTTCTTAGGAAGTGAATTTGATGTCCTGCACAGACAGTTCTATTTTAAGCTTTCTTTTGATGATTTCTTTCGGCAAACTTTTGGTAACCTTGAACGTGGACAGGCAAGAATGGCGTCTTACAATAATTTAATGCCGAGAACATCGACTGAATTAATTCACCTCACTTCACCCAAATTCATTTCTCTTTTTTTGCGGTTATTTTAATTTTATAACATCGTCCGTTTTATGTCATGACAGTATTGCTGAAACCCTTAGCACGACATATAAATAGATCAATCAATCGGATACCAGTTGTCTGGGGGCTTTTTTATTGGTTTCTTGCTGTACCCTTTTTTTTTCCGTGAAAAGTTTGCATATCTGTTTACCAAATCCAACTGTGAATTATTCAAACTTCTTTTAAAAAGTGGCCAAAATCATAATGAATGTCGGTAGCGTTTCAAAAAATGCGGAAATCGTGAATAAACAGGAAGAAGCTGCAAAGAGGCAGACGCTTTACCTTGATTTCAGACCCTTACAATAGATATTCCTACAACGTTTTATCAAAACGTTAAACTGGTGTATAACTACCAATCACTGACATGAATTATTCTAATACTATTAACGAGCTAAAGCCCTTCTCTTGATGTTATTTTATCAGTGTGACATTTCGGTGAGACAATAAGTCTGTCTTAACTTTTCAAAGATGCATTAGATTAAAAAAAAGCATCTTAGATAATAAGTTTGCCCCCAGCATTTGGGTATCGGAGTTTTTACCTCGATTTTAACTCAACTTGCACTGAAAAATTGATGATTTGATCTGTTTTAGTTTACAGAATTCCAATCTCAAATAAAATACTGAACACCACGAGAATAACCGAGGCAGGAGAAGCGAAAATTCAGGTAAGTACTGGAATCATCCTTATTTGATTTGAAGGGGCCGTACTGTTAAAAGACTAAAGGAAAATAGCCATGCAGAGACTCTAGCTTCACCAGTGCAAAAAAACAAACCCTATGAATGACGTCTTACAGCAATATACGTTTTAAGGGGGGAGGGGAGGGGAAAACAAGAGATTTGCATTTGTACGAAAGCCCACTATGATCACGTTTGGAGGGAAAGTTTCACCCGAAGCTTCAAATAAAACGAAAGCACTTATTCCGAAAGGAAAAGGAAGTATATATTTTGTATCTTCGTTCACGCTCAACATAATTTTAAAATGAGACAAAAGAAAATAATGGCTTTTCTTTCATACTTGATACAAATTTTCCCTAAAACCTCTTTCTTTATTTCCTTTTATGAATTCTGTAGCGGCAGAAAAAAGGCTTTAATTAGTTTGTGTAAATTCCTGTTCAAAAGAGTTTTGAAAGCGTTTTGCGATAGTTTTTTCTAAATCTTTTTCTCTTGAGTTTTAGACCAGAGAAAAAGACTACGAAGCTCATTTTTAGTAAAATTTCAGTTCAAAACATTTATTACACTAGGAAAGAAACACTAATAACACAATGTTCAGTCTTTGTTTAAATGTCTTAAATAACATAATAATCATAAATACATAAATAAATAAAAAAACAAATTTTGTGACGTCACACCTTTCGCGCCCATTTCCTACGTAACTGCTACTGACAAGGGATTCAATCCTTGTAGGGCTCTTTCCACACTGAAAAGAGTTAAAAAATGGGTGTCCACTTAAACTAAAACATAAAGTTCTTAACATGGAAATAATACAGAATTATTAAGAAAAATCCAGATCAAGTGCGGATAGTTTCACAGTATAGGGCAGTTTGTATTATATAGAGTACAAGAACACTACAAATCGGGTTCATATCATTGTACAAGCCAAATTATTAGGTATAATAATGTTGGTTGGAAGTCTTGTCCGCTGGTTAGCTGTGCAAACAAACGCACTTCTTTCATAAGCAGAGGCCGGTGCAACCGATACCTAGTCGACATGATATCTCCAACATTTCCAGCTGTGTGTGTATTTTGACCCTAGTTTAGTAAATAGTACAACTTTAGGTGAAGCGTATATAATGATTATCGAGAACACTGGATGAATCAGTACTGGTTCAAATGAAAAATACATGACGGTTTGGAAATGGGAAAAATAGACCAGCGCATCGTGGGTGATTGATTGAAAGATCGAAATGGATAGGTATAGATAGGCTGTCGAAGGGTGCGGGTTAGTGAGTAAATTCAGCTGCCCAAAAAATAAAATCTGTTCCCTGGAGTTCCTTTTGTGGAAGTGGCTTGAGCCAATTTCCATTAATATTTCACAGAAAATACGGCAGATTTTGGAAGAGACAGCTTTCTGTTTGTAATACGCGGGTAAAGGAGGCTTTGATGAGATCATATGTACAGATATGATCTGACATTGGCATACAGGCACCGATAGATGCGGCTCGCTTATCAACTCACCCTGATTATTGTTATCAATCATTTGTATCGAGTGCCGATCCCTACATACTGAATACGTGAGCCTTGATTTCACCACATTCGTGTATTAATAAAGAGAAAGAAAGAAAGAGAAACGAAAAGAGAAAAAACATTAGTCAAACACGTCTGAAAGAACGGATCGCCCGGCTTACAAACTGCCGGTAATATTAAACCGTCATAAACTGCTGTGTTTTTCACATTTGAAAAACATGGTAATTGAGGCTTGAAGTTTTCACGGTAGCGATCATTGTCTAATTTTCATGATCGTAATGAATTCTCTTTAACACTTAACTCGGATGTTGATTTATAATTTAGATCATTTTGATAGATATTTTACACGGAAATCAGTAAAATTAACATTGTCCTCAAAGGGATGAAGCAGGCTTCCAAGTAACACAGCTAGAAGTATCATGACACGCACACTCTTTGGTAAATTATTACGATGTCTAGAACGAACGAACTAAAGAAGAAAAGAACGAAAAGGAACGAATTAAACTTCACAATCTCTGGGTTCCGGAAAACTATTAAATAATTCCTCAAAAAAGATGTATTTTACCGTTTTCTTTGGGCAGAGAACTTATCAAAATTTAAAAACGAAGTAATAAATGTTTCACTGGATTGAAAAAATCCCGCGGCCAGACGGTAAAATAAATGTTCTATTGGAAATATCATATTATTTGATCAAAGTAGTTTTTGTTTACGATGAATTTCACCTCGTTTCGTGTTGTGAAACTATTTTTTAACTCATCCATAAGGTTGGATTTACTTTTGGAGTAATTTTAGTAGTGTTATACTATTTAATGTTATTTCTTTTACAATCAATTACGCCATTTTTTTGTAAATTGGATTTCTTTTTTGTTATTTTCGTTTGTTTGATTCGTTTATTAACCAACTGTTTAACCAGTACGTCTCACTCGCTTCTTCCTGAAAAATAACACAAAAGATAAACTTCATTAAGAAAACGAGCGAAAGAAATCACTATTAAATAAAAATACACCGTGAACGGGTTCCACGGAAAACCGAGCCTATGGGGAAAAAAAAAAGCAACCGCGAAAAATGATTGGGAAAATATCTAGGAAATATTTTTTATCTTGTTGGAACTCAAGATATTTTTTTCCCTAATCGATAAAGAGGTTGTTAATGAATACTGATAGTCGTAAAATAACCAAATCACTCAGTGGAAATGTTTAAACATCAAAACGAAAAATCCTAGTCTTCCGACTGTTTAAATGAGAGATAATACTGGTTTGGTCACATAACGGCAAGTCGAAGACACCTCATCAATCGTACAATAGTTCATTTGTGTCAAAAGCTAAGTCATAAAACAATAGAAACCAGCGTGGTTTGAATGATTGCAGAAACAGCTCGGAAGCTATATTAATTGTTTGATCCTGTAAAAGTTAAAATGTCTTCAATTTAATGGCTTATTTATAGGAAATTAAACGGTTGGAACAATGGCCGGCCTTTCAGTCTTTCCGTTGAACAATTCATTTTTAATGATGGCATGTAGATTTAGCAAATCTTCCTTCCATCGCACTCTTGTCTTTCAGCTACAAATAATACCATCATATCGACAAACTGAGAATTCAATAACATTTGAAAGGCGATGAAAGTTTTTGGAACGGTATATGAACCAATAACAATACACAGAAAGCCTTTGAGAGGGTCAACCGCCTCTGTATCAATGCAGCTGAACACTGATGCTGACAATTTCTGTAATATTTCCAAACTTTCTTGCTTAGTAAACAAACAAGAAAAGAGAAATCTCTGCCGCAGATTTAGCGCCTGAATCAATAGCAATATATATTTCCAAGTAAACATTCAATAGTTAGCGATATTTCCCGGCGCAGAAAACAATACATCCAAGGCATCAGTTATATTAATGGGACTTCACAATCATTCTGTAGTCAATCAGCTAAAGGCTTCACCAAAACCACGCGCTACCACACAAAACTAACCTTTATCCTAAAATCTACCTCTAGTTTGTCCTAAATTAGACTTTTACAAGGTTTTTTAAGGATTTATTTTTTAGAAAAGAAAAAAGAGAGAGTAAGAGAGTTCTGTTGGGTCCACGTGGATTTCCAAGAAGAACAAGAAAACAAAAGACACACTCTGTGGTAACTGTCATTTTTCTATCCGGACTATTGATCCATAGGAAATATCTCAATTGAATTCTTGGGCAAAAATCTTAATCATCAGAGTTGACTCCTCTGCATTGATGAACCTCTGAGGAGCTACACAGTAAAACTATTGAACGCACGGAACAAAACGGAACTGGGTCGGTTCCCAGGTGAGTTGAGTACATCTAATTATCGTTGTTATGAAGATTTCTTTTTTTCGTAACTTGAGTATTTAATGATACAATAATTTGTAACTTCTAGGAGTTAGATATGAAAGTCCCCTAGCTTACTAGTATGGTGTCAAATGTATCACTTCGTCGACCTTGCGGCTTTTTTTTTTTTTTTTTTTTTTTTTTTTTTCCTCACTCAACTTGGATTTGTGGGGTGTAAAAATTAACGTTTTCCATTTTCAGTACTACATTACCAAAGATGTAACTGCAATATATGTCGTTTATCAAAAACCGCAGAAAATATTTTAAATTTTTTCCTTGAAAATCTAAAACTGAATGCCCGAAATATTTCGTTTTGATTTTGATTTCGTCGCAACAAAGTATAAGAGAGGAATTTGATGGTTTTAATAAAATGAAATGACTTCATGTACCAAGTACAAGGGAGACTACAGTGTGTTACATGAAGGAAATCCGTGTATCATGAAAATCGGTTTGAAGTCTAAACTACCTGCGATTATTTCTTTTTTCTTCTGGCAGTGGCTCGAATATTTTAGTGTAATCACTGTTCTTGCTTAAATAGCTTACCCTGGGTAATATTGTTTATTTTTCTGGTCTTGAGTTCTTCTAAAAGGTTTTCTCGTGAATTGTTGGGCACCGACCACCCGAGGCTAGAAATTCCTTGATAAATGGAGTAAAGCAACAACAAGTTTTTTTACAAGCAAAGTCCATTGTACCGTAACACCAAGCCAAGAGCAGGTACCTATTCTCTTCACTCATTACTTAAACCAGTAACAAACGTGTTAGAACTGAATTGCAAAGTATAACTCAAAGTACATAGCCAAGTAAGAGCTTTTTTTCTGACTTCCCCGGGCATTTGTACAAAAAAATAGCGAAAAAATCATCGCAGAAGACGAAGTCAATCTGTTCGTAGTTCAACTACTTGACTTAGTTTCCAAATTAAAATTCGAGGACTTGGTAAGTCAGAATGGTATTTATAACAAATCATGAGGTTTAAATCGATCTCTATGATTTTTAGACAACGGCCAAACCAGCGCTGTATTTATTTTAAGTGGTAGGAAGCTTTGACTGGGACAATCTGAGACTCGTCAAGAATCTAAGACTATAAAACAGAAATTGTTTTGCCTGTTGTTTATAATTTTCCTTACAATAGAGTGTCATTTTTATTCACTAACTTACCAAAAACATATCTCATTTATAAAACATACCTTTTCTCGCACTTACATGTGTAATGATGATATAAAGAAACATTTGCCAGAGACATTTATAAAGCCGAACAACTCTTTAGGTAGTCAACTCACGATTTCAAAAACAAGATTTCACGAGTCACACACAAGCCAAGTTAACTTCGTTATTTCTCACCAGATTGTGATTTTGCCATAATAATTTGAACAATGCAGTCTTGACTGGTTAAACTACAACTCTAGTCCACCATCTGGTGGTCTTTTTAGCGAATAATGTCGTGTTTAAGCTCGGAGACGAACAATACGGGTAGTGGCTCGCGTATGGCAGGATTAGAAAAAGTGCAGCTTAAGAACCAGCTTCTGGGATATTGTAGAAAAAAGAAATCGGTTTTTTCCCCCAGAGATCAGACAGTTATTACAAAATTGAGTGAATAAATAAATACATAAATAATAAAAAGCCAATAAAAGCGTAATAAAAATAGTCGATTGGAAGAGAATAAACAAAGTTGTTGATTGAAAAAAGCGCTAAAGTTTTTATTTTTTGAGTGTAGAAGATTTAGTTATGACTGTCAAAACAAATCTGATTGAGATGAAAATTAAATGAAGACGCTTTTAACTTCGCAATAAACTTTTCTATTTGACTTTGTCGGTTAAGAATTCCCTTAAGGACCGCTTTGAGCTTTGGAGAAAGCATTTAAGACGCGAGTTGGGGATTGAGTAATCTTGGAGTCCATGATGTTCAATTTACTTCTCACTTATATCCAATTTTCCGAGCGCTGTCTAGTTGAATTCTTTCAAAGATTATTTTCTCGGGGTACAACACATTACAGGCTTTTACATCAATGATGTCAGGCTAACTGCATTTGGTTTTAATAAATAGCAAATCAATTGCCTCTAACCTAAATACTAAGAGTAGTAAACACTCAAGACAGCTGAATTACTACGCTAGTAGGACAGACAGACAGTCGGCCTTCACGCTTCTCTGTCCGTCGAAATACCACCAGCCAACTGAAATGGTCCATTTATTTAACGGCTTTTTGTTCATTTACTAATCCGACCGGCAATGGACGACTTAGAGCTCACGAAAAGTTGACATATCGATCGGCAAACTTGTAATTCTAGAACCGGCGAACGCGAAATTATTTTTTTCAGGAATGCGTGCGAAAAACAGAAATTGTGGTCACAACCGAACTGGTTTAAATGTACTTTATTATTGCAGCCAAATTCGCTTCTTTCGGTTGTCTTGTCGCTTGATTGACAGGACTCGTATTTAACAATTTTTTAATCGTACGCTATCCGTGCTGTTGTCAGAAATAAATGTCAATCAGTTTTACGTCGCAAGCAAAATAAATTACCTCCACTGAAATTACCTCCAAGTTTGTAAGGGCTTCGAATACGAATTACAACGGATTATTGAAATTATTATTTCTAATCTTCTTTAAAGATTTTCCCCCACCCCATTTCTTTTACTTTTTTAGTGTTATTTCTGGCGTTGCATTATTACGGGATAGATTACACCACGAGAATAGATTTTATTCCAGAGCTCAGTATTTACTGACATTTTATACAGTATATGTATTAGGTGCAACAAATATATCAGAGTTTTCTAAAGGTGCTTTAATCAAAGGATAGCGACACCGTTTAGTTTAGGTTTTAATTAAAATTTGCCCGTACTTGAAAATTTTAGCTACTTCTTCCAGAGCTGGAGCTGACTCCGGCGAACAAGAGTGGAGTGAACGGCTTGTTAATATTGAAGCCGAGCCAAAATAAGTAATAGAAAGCTTGTTGGGTTTGTTTGCACATATCGCAGGTGAGAGTCGAGTATTGACCATTTTACTTGGTTAACTTTTGTGTTTGAACTACCAACTGAAGCTCACTCGCGAGAGGTATAGCCTGAGTATCAGGCTCTCCGGGAGGGGGGGGGGGGGGGGGAGAAAGAGGGGGAAAAGCCCCCCGGATGGCCTGATACTCAGGCTACGAGAGGTATTGTATACTGTTGATGTCGCTAATGTGGCGGGAGTCTTTTTTCTGGCCAGTCTACTTCATTAATTTTCCCTAAACATGCTTGTCAACTTGGTTTTATTATCTAAATTATACATATATACATATGACATATCGCCTGGGTGATTATGAGGGAGTAGTTTTTCTTATAGCGGGAACTGCAACTCTTGTATTTCGAAACATTATTTTACTATAGTCATTGATGATCAATTGAATGTTTTTGTTGAATTTGCGCGTGAAGCCATTATTCGTTAGTAAAGTAAGTAATATGCTATATCCCATTGGCTTATTGGCGAACCAATTCAAGTCGCTGCCAATGAATAAGTCTTCCACCTGCGTTTGACTTGTCTCGAGCATTCGACATCTCTGACAATTGACTTACTTAAGTTATTAAGAAAGCAATTATGAAAGAAATCTCTCTTCCGAAGTAAATGAAATTTCTCTTCTTGGCTGACATTACTTTGACGAGAGTCCACACTGTAATGCAGTTCGGATATCAAGAAGCGGCCGGGAATAAGAACAAAGTAAATCTAACTAGTAAACCAAATAGCGCCTAAAAAAAGTGAGCGGACAGCGAGTGTTTACAGGAATTCTTAATGGGTTGTTTCGTTAGGTTTAAGTGAACTTTAAAATTAGTCATTTCGGTGTGTGACTTCAAAGGGCTAAGTTTGATATCAGGGTAATGTACTCTTTGGCCACTCCTTTGCGGCGGCAACATAACAGTGCCCTATTTCCAGCCACTTCTCCTGGATTCCGGTTTCTAAGTTACCAATCATAGCCGAGCCGAGAGCTAGAGGGGACTATCAAAATACCGTGACTGGAGCCAACGAGCCAGGCGTGTCACTTTGGCGCTGTACATTAGATGGAAAGTTTGCGTGAATTGTAAAGAAGCACGTACGCTTATTGTTTCATTCTTCTTTTCACAGTGAAATAGCGCTAACAACCAGCACGAGTAACAGAATCAAGGAGCCACAATACCACACATCTCAGGTAAGGATTTACAGTTATTTTCAAGTTTGTAGCCCGGTGAATAGTTTCAAAGTAACATTGATGGGTAATCACCCAGTTTGCGTGCCTGGCGTTATGAGTCATCTATCAACACCGCAAAGTTGTTATGTTTTTAGCAATGCTAAAGTGTAAAAAAGACAAAGTCTTATCGATTTTACGAATTTTGAACAAAACCCAAAGAAACATCAGCGGAGTTCTACAAAATTTTGAAGTATAGTGCATAAAAACATGAAAATGATCTTCAACAATTAGCATTAAAAAATTCCAATTTGCCACCAGAAGTGGCTTTTAAAGAAAGTTTTCCCGAGGGCGTTAGACTTCACTTCTAGTTTAATTTATAAAAATAACTATTATACAAAACCTTATGAACTTATGTTGTCGCAAAAATGATTAAAAAAGATCACTAAACCAAGAAATTGTACATTTGCTAAAGCTTTAAATAGAAACCTTTTTTAAAAAATTACCTGCCACTTTACAAAAACGAGGGTTACTTTAATAAAATCTCTGGCTTTTTAATCAATATACAAAGCTGTACTTCGCCATAAAGGCTGCGTCTTTGTTTTGAAAGAAAAATGGAATATAATAGCCCTTAGGGAATCCAATACATCGAAAACTAAGCGTTCTCCAAACAATGTCTTTACTACACTAATTACTTTGAGCAATAACAAGAAAAATTTCAAGGTGAATATCGTTAGAAAATGAGTTGACAAAATAGAAGTCATCTTCCACAGCAACGTAATGTGCTTGCTGAATATATAAGCCTTGAACACGTCATTGTCGTAATCCTTTGGAAAAAATACTCTGCATTGTTTGCTGTCAGTGAACAGTATCGCTTTAAAATCACGAACTAAATAACTCAGCATGAATGGTATACAAGACGTTGAAGTCGATTGCTGTCAGAAACGTGTTTTAGAATTCAATTTTACTTGTTTTAAGTCGAAATCACTTTAGGGGAATACTATTACCGAGTCGGTAGAATTCGTTCGCTGGTATTTGAGATTGATAAGTAGTCTTAAAATAGTCGACTAGTATTGACTGCTGCTACCGCGTTCAGTGGGCTGTACGCTGTCAACCTTAGTCGGCACGGGGAAGCCATTCGTTGTTTACGATAACTAAGAGTAAAAGCACTAGTCTTGAATATCTAGTCTGCACAATAAGAAATCACGAAGCCACGAACAGCTAAGGTAAACACGTAATTACAATCAAACAGCGTTTAAAGCGACTATTAAATCTGAAGCCTGTCGGAAAGAAAAGAGCTATAAACTGGAGTACTTCAATAGATTTTGTCATTTGCCTCAAAGGCCTCATATTTTGATGATTAATTTCTTCAAGCTATCTGACCGCCAAATCTGAAATCCACGATGCGAACGATAACAGGATTTGTAATGAAATCAGTGGAGTTTGGTAGTGTGGAAGTTGGGATGTATTTTGTCTAGCAATCAAAAAAATCTCCATTTAGGTTTAGCTGCCTTTATTTAAGGTATCAAGAAGTTGACACTTTATCGTTGGCTGAGACGCCTTTTAAGACACAGCTCACGAGTTGAATTCATTGAAATCCAGCCGAAGTGACTCGGAAAGATTTATCAACTATCGAAAAACTAAGGTAACACTTGTACGAATCTTTTGTACAATACAATTTCATTCTCTTCTTTGAGATTTTAAGAACATTTGTAGTGTTATTTTTCATTAGCACTTTAAGTGATATTTTCTTGAATTAGTAAGACTGTCTGATTTTATTCATACCATACTATTCTTCCTCTAAAATGAACGTTATTCTGGAACACGGCTAAAGCTGTGCAAACAAAAATTTCAATCTTAATGAATTTCGTTCAGGTAAAACTAGGCGTCTTGCGCTTCTTGTTTTATATACAATCCAATCTTACTTTATCCTTTCAGTTGAACTTTTCTTCACTGTTTCGCAATGAAATCGTCTTAGATTTGGTTATGAAGCAGTTCTCCTAAGACCAGAGAAAGTCCAGTTTTGATCTTTGCGTTCGACAGGGGATTTCCGAAATGGGCAGCCCTTTTTGTTAAGATAAATTGATTTGAAAATAATGAATATTTTGTTGTCCGGGCTTACGTTTATACTGAGCATTGTATAGAAAGTACTTCACTTAATAAATTATTTTCTCCTTCGTCCGGGCATTGTACGAACAGTGTTTAGAATTGATTTTTAGTCGAGCCTATGTACAAGCTACAAACATGTACATGGATTCTTATATTAATTCACTGCATATTTACTTTTTTTTGCCTTCTCTTTTTCTCTCTTTTTCTTTATTCGAACCTGAAATCCTAGTCGAAAGTTCAGCTGTGTTTTTACTGAAGATATGGGAACAGTTGAATGTTAAGATTACATTTCGCGAACACGGGTTTTACTATCTATTTTGTCATACTCATTCGGTTACGAAAACCCTTATTAAGTACCGCTAATTGTAACAAAAAAAAAGTTATAAAGTCAACTCGAACCGAGATATTCCTTGATTTTCTGCAAGTGTTATTCAAGAAACATTACTGCTTTTAGCCCATCCCAAGTTGTTAAAAATTCACACCTTTGGCAATTTTCTAAAACTAAGTAAGACAAGGTTAATCTTTTTTTTTTTTTTTTGTCCATAAATAACTTAAATACATCAACACGTCTGTTGATTTGGTATAATAGTAAAACCAACCACGAGTTTTTCTTCCTTTTCTTGTAAGATAAGTGGATGGATTAGTTATTTTTTCGCTTGCACAAAGCTATGGGGTAAAAATGCTTTAGTTTGAGACCCAAGAACTGTCTTAATTTCGGTTTTCGAAATTGCGTTTTGTAATAAAAAAATGGGCTAAGCCTCGATATATGTCACCACTCCAGTGAATCCAATTGGAGCAAATCGCTCATGGCTAATAAAACAACTCTCTTTGAAATTATCTCTCCATCACTGAAGCTTGATTACATAAAGCTCCTAGATGCTTGTATTTACCTTTTTATTTTGTTAAGAAAGGAAATTTGCGAGATCCGATTTCTCTTCCAAAGGATGATTAAAGTTTACACGGTAAACATTAGCAAATTAACTCGATTAAAATGGGCTATTCTTGGAGAGGAATGAATTCATTTAGTTTTATCTTGTTCTTGTACAACGTTTGAAGGTAATATCTTGATCCACGGCTAACGATCATCGCTCAGCATGGCTGTGTGGTCAGGAGTAAGTTTGCCACTGTTTCTAATCTTGATTTTTTGGCTAAAAAAGCCAGAGATAGTTTTACGGCGTGTTTCATTCATTCATTCATTCATTAACCGTTTGAGTGTCGCCCAAGAGAAAAGCCCCGCCATCCTTTCGTAACTAAGATTCTATTTCTCGCTTTAAATCCTGGCTAGGATTGTAAGTTGATCTTTTTAATTTGAGAGTGAATCTTCATAAAACGAAGAAAGAGAGAAAACGAAGCACTCACACGTTGTTTTAATATTCATTAGTGGGGGAAAAAACTAGAAAAACTGTCAAAATGCACATCAATTGCTTTTCTTTGTCCAAAGACATGAGGAACTGCTTTCTACTAGTTCCATAAACCGTTATCCGGCTAATGATTTATTATTAAAAGAGAGTAGACGCCAAATATAGCACCGAAAACACTTGAAAATGGTTTGGACCAGTTCCAATGTAGTCTTACTTTCATGTGCGGAAGGAAATACCAGTTGGTTTTCCTCAAAGTTCAGGTTCGGAGCAAGATTTTCTTTTGAAAAATGGTTTTTCAGAATTTTGCAATCTCACGATCAATGGATGGTGGGCGTTTGTAGTATGGTTTGTAAATCAACTTCCTGAAGCTGTAGAATGGGGTGACAATAATTACATTTCACTGGGCTTTTTTAAAGAGATATCTTTGGAGTTTGTTGAGTCAAATGAGGTTTATTACTTCACGAAAATTTAATCAGTGTATTTATATCGTAATAATCACAATTGTCTCGATGAACAAGGCCTCAGGAATGAAAAGAAGCATCGGACTCAACATCAAAAACGCCGAACAAAAAAGTATTTTGCAATGACAAAACAAGTTTCTCCCTCAAATCCCGTAGTGAAGTCTAACCTAAACCTTAAAATGGCTGTTTACAATTATGACAATCCGGTGAGAGAGATTAGCGCGTTTAAGAAAACCCATGAAATTATTTTCAAACAAAATGGCTTTTCCTATAAAACAACAATACATAGGGTCTTACACAGGAACAAACTCCATTAAGTAATTTCTAAATAACTATGGCGGTCTGTTCTTCTCACGGAACAGGTATTCCTTGAAAGCTCGAGGAGTATGAGCAAACAAGACGGGTTTATCAGAGCGCTGAAATCTTTTCCTTGTTAATGTATTTTGTTCGTACTGATCTCATATCTCAGTAATCCTCTGCCATCAAGATCCTGATATCTATCTCTAATTAGATAAGAGTTTTACTCAAATATAAGGTATTTAGGTGATTCGGGGATGGCCGTTTACTCCAGTAAATGTGTTTTACTCCGTTGACGTTGTTATCGGCTTCACAAAGGATTTCTTAGTAAAATATTATTCCCATTAGTGGCGTGCAAATATGCCTCTGCCAAAGACGAAACCAAGTCCAAAGACATCATTACATCACACGTTTTTCCCCTCGTCCGCACGATTGATCACGGGCGCGCTCGATAAAACGATCAAAAAAGAAAGTGCGATTCAATTTACGAGTTTCATACAAGAAATACTAGCCAGCTGATAGGACAAAGCCTTCAGGCTTTGCTCGTAGAGACCAAAGATTTACAAACAAACATTCTAGTGACTTTGTGAATTTTGTTTCATTAACAAGAAGAAGAAGAAGGGGAAAAAAAAAAAGGTTTTTGTCGTTGTTTGAACATCTTTAAATACCTAGCAGAGGTCGTGCAGTCCATTCGGTCCCTGAGCACCTGCGCGCTTGCCAGGGTTTAACTCAACTACTTACCAAAACGCTTCTCATTTCAATTCGACTTGTACTTCAAAAATCAGAATCCGGTGTAAGGTTTCATAGAGTTTAATTGCCGTAAAACACATACTTTATTTTCGTACGACTTCCTAGACAAGATTAGAATAATAAACGGAAATTTGGCATTGCATTACGGCCATGCAGTACACTAATGACATTGGATAATAGAGCCGAGCACCCCTTATTAAACAACCATGCAGACATTTGTTGACCAGGCGCTCGAGATAGATGTCATTGTTTTCTTTGTGAGATACGTCCTATGGTAATTGTGTAAATGAAAACGATGAAGCCAAATTAAAGAGTAAGTTGTCACCATGCTAGGGATATTAAAGTGCTCAGCCCGGTTTCTTGGTGTTCGAGTCTGTGAGGATGAGCAGAGAAGAGGAAATTACATTCACTTAAAGAAAAAAGAAACACAGATCAGGATTTTGATAATAACTATTCCAAAAGAATCCCTTTAAAGCAAATCTTGTTTCAATGCCTTAGCCTTTCTTTTTTTCTCATTACTTTTTTCTTTTTTCTTCTTTAATATTTTTCTTTCATTTTCTTTTTCTTTTTCTTTTTCATTATTATCAAAAAGGAAAAGGAAAAAAGGAAAAAACTATTTTTGCTTCATACCTTCTGAGTAAAAAGCAGAAAATAAAATAATTGTCAAAAAGTGATAAAGAGACAGCTCTTTAATCTTCTTTTTCTGTTTTATTCAGGCTTTTTTGCTTTAAACTATATTATTCTTTTTTAGTAAAAAGGAAGAGAGAGAGAGAGAGAGAGAGAGGATAATGTAAAGATAGAAACAAATATTTCCGAAATTCGTGTTTAAAATAGTAGTCAAGAAACAGGAAAAAAAGGAAAACAAATCTGAGCAATTTTCGCTTTGCGTCACCTGTGAACTAAAATAGATGCGTTTTATACATAGTTCCTTGTAAGCTGAACAATGACGTCTTGTTTTACTGTTTTTAACAATTCATTCCAATAATTTAATTTCCTTAGTTTCAGACTGACAAGCCAGCTTCTGAATGACATCAATGCTTGTGTGTATGTATATCTATATACACACACTCGATCGATTGCAAAAACTGTAGTATATTATAGTATATTATAAAAATATCTTGTGAATGCCCAAATAAACAAACAAACAAAAAATGACTTTAATGTAAAATATTGCATTTGGTAGTGTAGTTTCTCAATACTGAGATTTTTCAAAAAACGTAATTTTTTAAATAATAGCTAATATGTATTATATAAAATTGCATTTAGGTTCATAAAACGTAGAAAGATATAAATATAGGTAATAATTTCTTAATCTCCAACACCGGAGATTATTAGCATGAAGCGATGATATCAAATATGTTTTCATAAATTTTTATCATTTTAGGTTGCATGCATTTTGTACTTTTTAGATTGTTGGCATTTCATTATTTATGTTTATATATACTACAACATTTCTCAGCTACAAGCAAGTTTGTGTTTATTAACCATGTAGGCGTTATCAGAAAACGTAAAATAGGACAAGAAGATTAAGAGGAATAAAGTGTTTAACAATGGTTTCAATAAAAGGAAATAAGAATAGCTAAAAGGAAAAAATAAAGGAAAACAAAACAAAACAAAAAACAAGCAGTCGGGGAAAAAAAAGACATAAGAACCGGACGGCAGGTGTCAATTCGAAGTTTGCACTCCAGCAGTAGTAAGAGTTTGAACCAGAAAAACAACCCACAAGCACCTTTCAAACACTACACAAAGAAATGGACAATATCTTCGGGTTTTTGCCCATCATACGGAGTTTTCAGTTAACTAGTTGAAGATGGTTTCTTAGCTAAATTCGCTTTCGGTTGAGTGTTAAGATGGTATGTGAGGTTTTATTCGGCCCTTAATTTTAGGATGCCTACATTTAATATGTGTCTAGCTATTAAAGGAATACTCTCAGTTCTTTGCAGAGAGCTGTAGTTAGATAGATCCTCAAGTCTGTCATGCATTTCTAGCTCTTCAATCTTTCATCTAGCTCCCAGCAGTCTATTCGACGTCCGCTAAGCCGGTTTCAGCTTTGCAACGTCGCTGAAGTCTACTTGAATATCATTCAATCGGGCTACTACAGTGGAAAATGGACTTAAACGACGCAAGATGTTCAAACATTGGACGTCCTGCAGCGAGTCAGTTTTATGCTAGAACCATCAATAAGCATCAATGAGGGTTTTTTTTTTCTTCTTTCTTCTTTCTTCGGGCTCTAGTCAATGGAAGATTAAGATTATGGCGATAATAGATAAACGCTGCTTGAATCACAATAACAACTTCAGGCTTATCGAGTCAACTACACAAAGAACAATCAGATGAACAATTTCAAAATATAAACACAATTGCTTTCTATTTTAGCTCTTATCAAAGTCTATTTGATTAAATCTTCTTAGTACATGGTGCAAAACCCATTTAACATTAGACTAGAAATTGAAGATTGTGACTGAATCGTCATAAAGAGATTCCTTTGTTGAGACTTCTCGAGACGTAGGTGTTAAAGAAAACGGTAAAGTCCTGAAAGAAATGCCTTCAAAGCCCTTGAAATTTCAAGGCTTCTTTTAAACAGTTTGAAAGTTAGACATTTGGACGTTTTTTAAGTGATCAGTCACCCAACTTAAAAATCTCCCGACCACCTGCCATGATTAATGCACTCGATCCCTTGCATTTAGTATCTCAGTTGAGCGTAGCTTTGTAAAGCCGAAACTTTGAAAGCATATTTCAAGATGGCCTAATAGTCGATTAAGTGCCCCTTTTATAGAACGCCTTCAGACAATCAATATCAGTATGCTTGTAAAAATCGTAAATCATTGTGTGGTCCGTTGCTTAGCGTTCAGATGGAGAATTAGTGGATTGAAATACCAGCATTTTGACTGTAAGTACTCAGCAAATGGTGACACAACCACACATCTTTTCTATTAACTATTTTTGGTTTTTTCGTTGTTTAATTGTTGTTACTTTTACTCTTAATTTAAGATCCTTTCTTTTATTCTTTTATTTTCGGACAATTGCCAAGACGATTCCACTAAAAAGGCTTAGTGTCTTCGTACTAAATTAACACAACAAAAATACGAAAAAAAGAAAGCTTAAGAATTTAAATTAAAATTTTGTTTTCAAATTTTCAACTCAAAATGTTCCTGTCATCAATATTTTGACAAAAATTAGAATTTATGAAGAATATAATATTTAGGCTAGAATTGACACACCTATCCATGGATATGCAACCATCAAAAATGTTTTTTTTTTTTAAACGAATAAAAAGTTTTACTAATCTAATTCTAAGTTTTTTGACCAGTAGCTCTCATCATTTTTTGTACCTTACCATTAGCAGATCGATAAATATCATACAGTACTTTACACTTGTCTTAGCTAACATTTCCCACCCAAAAATTCTAATTTACTTCAAGTTTTAGTAAGTTTAAATGATCAGTGAACTCTATATATATCTTATACAACAATAAAATTAAACAAAAACCGGTTTATTTTTCATCAGATTGTTATTACCCCGGGTCTAAACCATAGATATTTTTAACGTCAATTACTCTGTTTAAACTTCAGTGGCCGCATCAGAGACGTGTTTGGTTGGGAGCTTTCTATGTCAGTGAATGGCTATTTGAAGAACAGAATTATGATGAGCATCTATTTCTAAACGTAAAATCGTCGTGTTATTTATTAAAGTATTCTACAGAAATGAAATAATGTCAATGCCGCAAGAGTCTGAAGTTCTTTAATATAGATAAATCAAAAGGGCGTTGAGACTTCTAAAATTTATGGACAAAACCGCATTCCACATTCCCGACACGGCTGTCGAGTCGTACATTTTCTTTATGGAGGCTATTTTCAAATGTTCTAAAACTTTAATGTAGAATACTTTCAGGAAAGAGTATCGCGTTTTAATATCTAAGCTTAAGGACGGGCAAAAGATCCTCTAGACAGATTTTTGAAAAATATTGCATGATGAAAGAAAAACATATAAGAAGTAAAACAAGCAAATAAAAAATGAGGGTCACCGAATTCGTTTAGCCGCCATAGTGCGTGGAAGCTTACCCTTTTTGCAGTAAAAATGCACGAATAACGCAA
>WUAP02050005.1:0-18272 GCA_015163945.2 Stichodactyla helianthus
ATTATCTAAAACAATATGTCTTAGTAGTATTGACAAGGAACAGTGTATTAATACTTAGAAGAATTCTAGTAGGCGAACTTCGGTAGGCGAAACGAAGCGTAGGCGAAACAATCGGATACCCTTCAAACAGACTGTTCTGCTTTTAAACATTCTGACAACCTGAGCAGAAGTCATCTTCAGTGACATAAGTGTGCACATAGGGTGATATTTATTAGGTATGACTTACTGTCTTTTAATATGTCACTCAAAACAGCTTCATATTTAGCTTTATCCAGATATGTAGGTAAGTTACCAACACACAAATAACAACTTCCACACGGCTCAAGCTTGCGACGGAGGTAAAAACGTGTAAATTTCATCTGTCTTACAGATTTCTATATAATCAAAGAAAATGGTTGAATTACATCAAGTAATCAAGGTATAATGATGTTATGCTATAATCATGATATTCACCTTGCGGATATCCATCAGACATTTCCAGGGGCATTCATGATTTTGCATACATCTCTCTTCCACTAAAAATAAAGTATTAAGTAAAAGATAAGTAAAAAAAGCAATGATTACATTAATAAAAAAACTCCAAAGATGCAATAGCCCACTTTAAATAGGATATTTTGGTCAAGTGTCATTAGATTACTGCTCTGTGGAAACAATGAATTACTTCTGAAGGACTGATATTTTCCTGTAATGACCAAACAGACTTGGTTGAGAGGAGTTTTATTACATATAGCAATTTTCATCACATAAACTTTACCAAGACAGTCATAATCTGGACTCGTTTGTTACAGGAATTTAAAATAATTGACTGACTAACAAAGCTCTCAACAAGTGCCTGCTATTTTAATGGAAGTATACCATGCTATATAATAAGTAATCATAATTTGTGGTTTCCCCAGAGCATCAATCCAGATCTTATTGGGTGCAATCCCTAACTGATTGTGATGATGCAATATTATGCAATACAGCATTGATGTTCAGACTGACAGCTTACCTCCCTGATGTAGGTGCATTTCTGTTAAGACATAATCATCAAGGTTGGCATCCTGTAACAAAAAAATAACAGTTTTATTATAATTATAATATCAAAAATGTAACAGCAAAAGCAGGGTTGCTAGGTTGATGCAGAAGGAAAGAATTTGAACAAGGGGCCTGCAAAAAATATAGAAGGGATGGGTCATAATTCTTAACCTAATACAAAAGCAGGGGCCAGATGACAATCAATGTTTCTTCAATCAAAATAAGTACTGGTTTAATGTATAATTCTGCACTTTATCTACACTAATATACATGTGCAAAACATACATGTAGTTATACCATGGGCCCAATCCACAAATCTCAAAAAAAACAGAAGATTCAGAGAATTCAACTGTCTCTTATCTCATAGAATTGAATTAACTTTACTTACCCGGATGCCAAACTTTTGTAATGCTAACTGTAGAACCTCCACAACTGTGGTACTTGCTGTGACTGGTATGGTCTTGAATGTTGCTGGCATGCTGTTAATTAAAATGAAATGTTTTGCAATCAATATGCTTCAATTTTTTTCAACTTTCTTACTGACGTAGTTCCATAATACAAGCAATACCTTGTGTAACCTAGAAAACTCTACTCTATTTATAAATAAAATAATATTACTTATTTTAACTCACTTTATCTGCAAGCCAGAGTATATTCTGATGTAGCCCCTCCTTCTGTCAGCACTCTAATAATGTTCAAAATATTTATCCAAATTAATAATTAAATTCTGTGCATTGTACATAAAAATTAGCCTGTGGAGTGGTCCATCAAAATGATTGAGTAATCAGTAGTGCTCACAACCTTAGTGGAGTCCACGACTACTAAAAATTGCCTTTGGGCTCTTTTAAGTTTTAAAAAACTTTAGAACCACCCAAACACCACCATCTCAGCTGGTAACTTCTCAGCTCCACCAGCCCAAGGGCCAGTAATGAACAAAGTTAAGGTCAAGCACTGATAATCAATACAATAAAATCTATAATTATAAATGATCTAATAATCTATTAAAAAATCTTCTATTTGCTGGATTACCTTAATTCTAAGGAATATCAAAGGTCTGGATTCATTTTCAGGAAACTGTACCGGCATTTCTTCAGAATCCAGTGGTCTTTCATTGTCTGTTAACAATAATTTAGAATTCAGAAACTTGAGGAATATTTAAAAACACACCCACCCTCAAACAGACTCCTTACAGCAATTCCCTAAGCAATTCAGTTTTAAGGACAAAACTCAATAAAATTTTACTCTTTTGAGATTCAAAGACTGAAAACCTGAAAATGTCCTACTGTTTTTCCTCAGAATTGAACTGCTTTTGGGAATTGCTGCAGTCTGTAGCTCTCAAACTTAAATTACAACTCTATATTTAGTTAAAAACATTAAATTGTGTGCCATGTAATATTTATTATGTAATATTGGCCTTAGAACTCATTTGGTAATGTGATTGACTTTTTACTGGAAATGTTAAACCTACTTTGATCCACTGCTTTAGCCAGATAGTAATTACTAGGATCATCATTTATACAGAATTTCTTCAATGCTTCATTCTGTAGGAAAAATTAAAAAGGCTTAATAAAGAGACATACTATTCCAGAAGACTAAGAAGTGGATGGAAAATGGAAGAGAGGATGTAAAAGAGAAAGGGAGAATGAAGGAAGAGGAATTGGATGGGAAAGGGATTAAAACATAGAAAAAAGGGATAAATAAAGTAAATGGGAAAGTGAAACCAAAAAATGAAAATGAAAAAAATGAAAGTGAGAATGAAAAAATGAAAATGAAAAACTTGGAAAAAAAGAAAAAGAAAGGGAAAAAGAAAGTGATTGGAAAAGTGAAAATGAGAAAGAATGAAAATGGGAAAGTGACAGACAAAAAAGAAAAATAGGGAAAAAGAAAGGGAAAATAAATGTCAATGGGAAAATGAATGAGAGTGAAATAGTGGGTGTAGTAACGTCGAATTTTCTTCTAGAAAAACTACCTTTTATTCCACGATGATATTTTCTAACTTATACGAAATTTTTTCCTGCTTATCCACCATGAGGTAGTCACGTGTCTGCCACAGGTAGCCCAATACTTATATTTTGGGTTCTAACAGTGGTAGTGAATGACAGTGAGATGAAGTGGAAAGTATGCGAGGATTTGTAAGAATGGAGAGCAAGAGGAAGAGCAAGAGTAGGAGAGAAGAATATAAAGTGAGAAGTAGGTCTGTGTTTGAGGCATTACTCACCAAAAGGTGGTCAACTTGAGCATTTCTTGGTAAAGCTATACTTTTACAAGTTCTTGGTGAATTTACATTACCATCATAAACATCTAAATGAGCTAGATCTGGTCAGGTGAGAGATTTAGAAAAAACAAATTTAATATAACTTTATATTAGACCATGCCCACTTGTACATGTAAGTTGTTAAGGCAGTGCAGCATAGAATTACAAATTATTGTTGTCTCTTACACCATAAACAGGGACTGCTGAGAGTTTATTCCAAGGGCTTTTGGCTCACCCCCTTCTCCTTACTTTAGAAAAAAGTTATCAATTTTAATTTAAATACCTTCAGATTCAAAAGGCTTATCCAAACTTTTAGTTGTAACAGTCGATTGGATACTTGGATGGTCTGGTACAATACCATCATCTTCATCTCCATAGCTACCTAAACATAAAAATAAAATTACAAAGCTGCCTTGAGTTTATGAGTACTGCATATAATGTGTAACAGGATGTATTTTAAGTTATATAGCACTTGCCTTGTAATTCCATTGCTATCCTAGACTTCCTCCAAGGACCCCACAGGTCTATATTAGGTAATGATACACAGAATGGAGGAAGAGAGAGCCTGTGTAGGTATCCAAACTTGCACTCCTTTGGAAGCATGTCAAAGCATCCACCGTGTGCCTATCAATGTCATTACAGACAGTGTTTCAAAAAACATGGGAAATGACATGGCCAATTTATAGTGTGCAGTAGTAGCAGAACCATACTTCAACGTAGATGAACTACATGCTGTGATTAGGATGATTCACCCAAAAACAATGGGAAGCCATTTCCGGGTTTGTGAATACCCTACCATGTATAATAGTGTAAGCCTGAGTACCATACGTTTCCCACCCCATATGACAACTGCTTTTCAACTAATGGATCATTACCACAGTAAAGATTTTAAAGGCTGCACAATATTAATAAGTAATATATAAAGTATGAACGTCAGACCTTTATGGGCATTTAAAATGGCGAGCCTATGGCGAGCCATTTTATGCCCATAAAGGTCAATCGTGAATACTTTATATCACTTAGGAAATGTCTAGGACTATATTTTCATGTTGTAGTGATTTTTAAACTGAATTGAGTAATTTTGGCTGAGAAAATTCAAGTTAAAGTGGAATGCAAATGAGGACAAATCTTTATCCGAAATCAAAAACTCCTTCACGCTTATGATTTTCCATTGTTTAGGCCTAATTAATTATTCATGAATTTTCTAATCATTATTAATATTGTGCAGCCAAACAATATAAGCAGCCAAACAGAAAACTGCCCTCTTGTAGTAAACACATGCTCAGCAGGCCGCAAATGACTCGAGCGGGCTGATAATGGCATTATCGGTCCTCTGCTGATTGGTTTTTGGTTCAGCATCAAATGGATTTTAGCCAATTAGAGTTTGGCCTTGTTTATTGGTAATAATGATAATAAATTGACTTTTATCGGACATATTGTTTACTTGCGCCCTTGTAGTGTCATTTGATTCCCTCACTGTGCTTGGACCGCAAATGACACTACACAGGCACAAATAAACAATATTCCCTCTAAAAGTCATTTTAATTTATTGTACTATTCTCATATCTAAAAATGTGGTTATGAAATTATAGCAACATTCAAGTCCATTTATATCTTTACTTTATTGTGTAATATTATTTTGTTTCCTTGGTTACCATGGAAGCAGTCAGAATATTTCTGTTGCTGTACTTTTTACAAACTGATGCATTGAGAACATTTCAGGTTTCCTTTGACGTTAAACACTTATTGCCGTGGCAACAATAACTGCTGTTACCATGACAACTGATTTTACAGTAAATTTTAGCTTCAACTTTGAAACTTATGGTTCATAATGTTGTCATGGCAACATGTCTTTCTTACACAGACACACATTTATGTCTTTTGATAATCAAAGGTGCTTGGAATGTCATTCTTTCATTGGGGAAAGAAAGGGTTGCATTTCAATGCAAAAATGGTGATCTAGAGTGCCATCAATACATGGGGAGAGATAACAAAACTGGTTGAACCCCAAAATACTGCAGGTCTATATTGAGGACCCAGATGAAAAGTTATCGAAGGACAGGTAATAAAACTGGTTGAACCCCAAAGCACTGCGGGTCTGTACTTAGGACCCAGATCAAAAGTTATTGAAGTAATAGATCAAACAAAGTAAAGAGTGTTTCATCTTATATCCAAACACTAAGAAGTGGGCTGAAAAAAAACAAGGCACAGATGAGCTATTTTAACCAACTTAGAGGTGTTTGGATAGAAGATGAAACACTGTTTTGCGTATTTGATCTAGCTTTTCAAACCATGAATAATTCTAGGAGAAAATCAAAGCTTTTTACTTATCCAAACAACCATCACAGTATTGAAGATTTACTTTCTTTTCTCCTCATTAATTATTCATGAGTTTGAGGAACTAGAATAAAGTAAATTGCTTATAAAACTTACTGTCTGGCCACACCAGCTACACCTATAGCTAGCCAAACACTCCATTGTTCCACATGATCTTTTGCAGTAGGCACACTTTGCACTTGTACTGACATTTCCTTCTCTCCAATGATGACCTTGTTTTATAGTAAGCTGTGTAGACTACAACACGTGACATTTTTACATTAACCACAGGAAATATGCACTTTAAGTTAGTAAACAAAATCACAAACCCTGCATTTTAATTGTTGTATCAGTGACAGCCCATTACTAGTGGAAAACTAATCAAAACAATGGCGTTTGCCCAGTGCATTTTGGTGAAATTTCTAAAGTTTCAGTAATTTTTATCATGACTTAAAATAGCCCAGTGGCTATCAACTCATCAATAGTTAATCATAAGTATCTACTCTATTTTAGATATTCCACGTAGTTACATTTATTACATAGATAGAAAAGAATAAAGAGAAAAATAACATTAAGTCCTTGGCAGGAATCAAACCCCACGTCTTCGGTTTACTAGTCCGATGTATTAACCACTACACTACAAGGAACAACCACGATGGAAACACAGCCAGACAATGTAATGTATGTGGCAACCGTAGGGGATCCCAGGGTGTTGTTTTCTCTATGGGTAAGCTGAAAACCGTAAATTTGGGTATGTATATATATTACAAATGATCCCTGTCAAAACGTAGGTGCTCCACAGTTACTGTTGCATGGTAACAAATGTACACTGTGTTACTAAGTAGCCATAGTAACAAGGTATTGAGTCTCATATCCTTGTGAACTGCACACTTACCCTATTTAATGAAGGAATAAATGTTGAAGATTGCTTACAGTCACTGATGCTAAACTCTTTACACGTGTCATGTACAAAGTATTCACAAACTATAGGAGAAAGACAACAACAGCAGCTCAGACTGCAAGGTAGTTCAGGATTATACAAATCTGTACATTGTACCATCAGTAGACCCTAACACTAATGACATTTCATACCTACTTAAAAAGCTCATGAATAATTAATGAGCCAAACACAATAGAAATCATTGACCATGAAGGAGTTTTTATATCTGATATAGAATGGTCTTCATTTGCATAAACTTTAACTTGGATTTTCTCTGCCAAATTTAGTTCATTCCTCAAAAATTCAGTAGAAAATGAAAAGACATACCTCGATGTTTTTTAAGCCATCTAAAAAACAAGCAGCATGTGTTTTATCAAATATCAAAAACCCTCGGCTACACCTCGGGTTTTTATATTTGATAAAACACTGCTGCTCATTTTTTAAATACTACATAAACTACACCACAATCCTTTTCAAAATCTTTTTCTTATTCAAATGTTAAAGCTCCTTTGGGAATACCAAGAAAATAGTGAAAATTTGTATAACCAAAAAAAGGTATCAAAAGAAATTCTGGAAGTGTAGGTATAAAATTTCATTATGATTGAGGCTACCTATTGGTTTGTCCAGTGAAAGGATATACACCTATTTCAAAAATCGTTGTCGCAGCTGAAGCAACAGTCAACACTCCAAGGCTGCAAAATATTTCAGTAATTTTTCTCATAAATTATGTTTGCACAGTACTGGTATTTTCCAAAATATTTGGTTTAACAGCTGATCTATGGCTGCAACTTTCCAGAAATATATGTCACAAATGCATGCAACCAAAATATGCTCTAGATGAATTAATTTTGAAAAAAAAATACCAAAATTCATTTGCAGTCTTGGAGTGTTGACTGTTGTCTTCAGCTGCGACAACGATTTTTTAAATAAATGTATAGAAAATGGATAAAGTTCAAGTTGAGTGATCTGTGTGAGTAGACTGGAGCTAAATGGAGTGAGCATGCACCGAGTAGAAATGTTACAGCCTACCACAAATGTACACATATATATCATTTATTAATTTAAGATTTCAAAAAATGGAGTGGACAAATGTTCTTTGCCCTTTGTGTAATTTAACAAGACTTACTTTTGCATCTGAATGATTCACAGTCTTCCAGTCTCCTTCGACAGACGTTGCAGAATTTTCTCCTAAAAAATGATTTACCTCCCCAAGTATGCACCACAGGATTCTACAACAGCAGAACAATTTAAAATGAACATCACTGGCCTTTCTTGATATTCAATATTTGCCTAGTAATTAATTGTTTTGGCTTGGGAAAAAAAAGATAAGTATATATATGCAGAATATACATTGAGCTTTAAATCACAAAAATGTTTTTTTACAAAACAAATTAAGATAACTTAAAAACTTTAAAATAAAAAAAAAAGTTCTTAGAAAATTTACTTTATTTTTTCATTGACATTTTAAGTATACTATTTCCAACTTGTAAGAACCTACTTTCTAGAGGAATTGAAAGATTAAATGCAAAACCCTTACATTTTTGAAATTATAAATTATTCAGAACTTGAAAACTTTATAACACAGACTCACTTACTTTTACAAGGGTTGTTGCTATGGAAACACATGGTGTTATGACATTGGTGAGACAGCGTTCATGGGTTACAAAATTACAAACTGCAAAAGATGAAGAATAAAAAGTATAACAATTTTACAAACCACAATATCCTTTACTAAAATGTACTTCTAAAAGAACAGTAAAAGATTTGGAATTTTTGAAATTACGGAAAATAAAATGAATTGATATCAAAATAAAACAATAATATTAATATTAAAATTGCTCTTTCCTTGCTGTTAGAGAGTACTGTTCAAGCATAACATTGATTAGAAATTATTTATATCAAATACATTTAATTCATTGGAAAATAACTTTTTTTGGAGTAAAAAACTGCTGTACATATAATGGCTGCATATAATATATCTTTGTAATTTAAGAACAAATTCATTTGGTCTTTTAGGATTTTATATTTCATTTTCACAGACAATTAAAAAAAATAGAAAATGAAAGCAGTAAGTCATATTCTTAACTGAAAAACAAATGCAAAAACACAAGACCTTCATATAAGATCCAAGAGATTTTAAAAGTAAAAAGGAGAATTCTAAGAACTTTTAATAATTACTATTTAAAAAGCTTGAAATTATTCACATGGTCTAGACAGAGCTGAATTGATCAATTTATATATTTCATTCACAAATATTGAGAAATGTACAGCTGAAACATATGAAGAAGCCACTCAACAGAAAAATATCTAAATATTAAACTGTTTTATAAGCATTAAACTTTCTGCATTTTCAAAAAGAGCTTTGTTCCAATTTAGATCTAAAGATAACATCAATCCATCAGTAATAATTGATAAATACGATAAACTGATCCATTTAAGGTCAGATATGTCAAAAAGGTATTGATAACTATATATATAAAATTGGAAGTACAGATTAATATAAAATGTTTTGTGAGTGACAGCTGATAAAGTCTATATGCAAATGGCGTAATAAAATGGTTTTATTGCTTATAAGAAAGCACTTGAAATACCCACTATCTTGATGATGTAAGGTTTTTGATATAACTTATATTGATCTAGGAGGAATAGCAATAAATGAGATTCACTTAAACATCTTTAAGCTTACATCTTCGTTATTGCTACATAAAAACAAAAAATTTGCATGAAACAAGACCAACGAAGAAAGGTTTAACAAATTTATTTTCTGTTCTTTAAACCAATGGGTATTAACTTTAAAGCTTTTTTAAAAAATATGAGATTAAGTTTATTTGTCGTTTGAGGTTAAATGTGTTAATAATCGTTAAAAGAAGAACATTAACTTACTTTAAGCTTAAGTCAAAGTTACTTGACGTAAATGAACAGTCACTGATGAATAATTTCTATAGTTCCTTGTACAAAAATAAACATTCTTAAATTCGACCCTTTTGAGTATGATTTTATCAATCGTTTCCAAGGAAAATATCTCAACTTCGAGTTAACGCGACAACCAACCTCAAAACCGTATGATCGAGGTCTGATATAAGAAATTTTCCCTTCAGACTCATGCTTGAGGTTTATTTCCTTCCTTGACGAATATAAAGTTAACTAAACAATAAGCTCACTTATATCAAGACTTAGAGAAAAGGTTCAGGCTTCTACATTATCTAAAGTCAGTTTGAAGTCTTCATAATTAATTAAGCTTAGATAGTCCTAAGACAATCAAAGATGTATTAAGCTTAAAGACTTGATAAGCGTTGTTATGCGCGAAGAACCTTGACAAGAAGGCCCTAAAAATTCTCTTTGAGCTCACCTTCACAAGTATAGCCTTGGTTAGTGAATCCCCAAAGCATTTCAGTACAATGATGGCAGTAAGTCGGCCTTGTGAAAGACTTTTTCGAGAAGCGATGTCCACTTTGTCCATGAGCTTGGAAAGCTTCTTCGAGCATCGGCGAAGACAAGCGTCGATAAGACAGATCAGATTTAACTACAGCACGATGCGACATAGTGAGGAGAGACCTTCAAAATGAGTTGTCGAAGGATTTGGCGTTACATTTTTAGCGATGAAGTCACTTCTTTAACAGTAAACATTAGTTTGGCTTGACATACAGGAAAACGTCTTGGTGAGAAATGCACTCATGCAGTAAATCAAAAAGTCACTTGATAACTACAGGGGAGGGGAGAGTGCGGCGAGGCTTTCTTGACTTTCAGGCAAGCTAACACTAAGACCAAATAATTATGGAAAACAAGTTGTCGTAAATTTTGTTTTCTTTTAGGGTTTTAGAGGAAGGATGGTTACGGGGATTTTGTTATTCGTTAATTAAAGATCGTTGGAGCCACTAAATCATCAGTTTACATAGGCCCTCCTCTTCCTATACTACTTGTCATGTTTCTAATTTTGACAAACCTGGCAAAAATCCGTATATCAGTTCAGTTTTCCTGTCTTGTTCCTTTCTTTGATGGCGCAGGCAAATAAACGTCTTGAAACTATTTTCTTCAACAGTGGCTCAGCGAACAGATTGCGTGGTTAGTTGTGCAAAGTATGCTGACACTCAAATGGCTTCCGAGTGGCTTCAAGGATTGATTGGATGTCGTGAATCTTTTGTGCTTTTTGATTGGGTTAAGGCGGAAGCCATTTAAGTGCAACAGCACCGTACTTTCCCCACTCCCTCATATTAATCGTACTGTATTCATTAATTCATAATTATTCACAAGAAAATGCATGATTTACATTTATTTCCATATTCCTTTAGCGGGCTAGCCTGTGAACATCTGCCACACAGTTCAGACAAATGCAAGGAAGATACGTCAAGCCTTCTTCAGGTTTCCGTAGCTAGTGATAATGCAGGGCTGTCTAGAGGAAGTCCTGACACGCCATCACGTCTTCCCAAACAGGATCTAAACAGCTTGTGGTGATTGAATTCAAGTAGGCGTATGAACGTTTCTATTCACTATGTTACTATCAAACACTGCCCATAACGAACGTATAAGGCATTTTAACAGATTACGAACTTTAAAGGGGCCAAGTTGAAATCTATTTTGGAAAATAAAGGATGGTACCCCGCTTAAGTAAACTCAAAGACAAACGAAAATCTTTAAAAAAAAACTTTTTCCAGCACAGATCTTTAACAGGCTTGCTTGAATAATCACAAATCGGCGTAAGAACGCAAATGCAGTATTCATTTGTCTACTCCAAAACAACTTGAAACCATTGTTTTGTGTTGAGTTGAATTTGGAAAAGGTCTGTTATTATTAGGATTAAATTATCCGTGAATGGGAGGCAAGATCTGATGTTCAAGCTGGCGTGCTGATGGTGGGGTGGGGTAAGGGAACGGAGGCCGAGCCTACGGCGGGGATTTGACTTAATGAATGTGTGGGTTAGGATTTTGGCAGAACACTTGCTCGGGACAGGCAAGTTTGAAAAGAAAGAGACAAATTTTCACTATCTTTTTTAACCTCAGGGGAGGAAATTTCGCTGAAAATTTCGACGCGAAAAAGAATCTCCTCCCGCCGAGCTCTCGCCCTTCGTCGGAGTACAAGAGTGACATAAGGGCAGACGAAGTTAAATAAAGTTTAAAAACTACCCATTTTTAAAAGCTCCTGTTTTAAGTTATAAGTCCTTCAACATGTTCTTGAAAACTGGATTTATTTACAAATTTTAAAAAATTAATACAACAAAAACATGTCTATATACAGTCGTTCCCAAAAACGTTGTCAAAGTGAAAAGAGGTTTATATGACAATAGAGTCATTAAATATTCAATTTCCTCGCGTGGAATAATTTGCATGCGATACAAAAGTACATACGGCATTCTAAAGCCTGGTTGTCACTAGTGACGCAAGCAACATACGCAGACTCAGTAGGGTACTGCTCATTAGCGATGCTTGTCTTTTCTCATACCTCGGTGATAAATGCAGTACTGAGTCTGCGTATGTTGCTTGCGCTTATGCTTGCGTCGCTAGTGAGAACCAGGCTTAAACCGCTGTCGACATGTTCTGCAAGTTCCACTCGCGCGAAAATCAAATATTAATGACTTTATTGTTGTATAAACATCTTTTCACTTGGACAAAGTTTATGAGGACGACTCTGAATGAATGAGTAATCAATACATTAAGAATGAATGAGTAATCTAGTGATCTAGTGACCTAGTGTGTCGATGACAGGCAGTGGGTTGTGTTGTACAGCCGACTAGACTATTACTACAAGAATATTTGTTTCATCTGCGATATATTTTTTAAATTAACCAAGCTTTCGGCCTAAGCGGCCATCTTCAGGGTTGTAAAAGCGCACGCATATAATACGTAGTTAACGGAAAAATTGGTAACCATGGAAAATATATACAACCAGAGCGAGCTTAGAATTACAATAGATAGGCTTAAAAAGCGCGCGCGCACTAGATAAATTACATAGAGTCTAAGGGAATAGCAACTATAACTAAATTTTCTTTAAAAGAGGAAGATAGTTATCAGGTAATGTTCTTCGACTATCCCTATTGCTCAAGACTCTATTGTTACTGGCGATATAGATGGACTCGAGCCATTTTCTCTAGTGCCATTTAGACTCGGTTTTCAATATTTTGCTTCCATCCCAGTTAATGCTGTGTCCCGCCTTGTTCGCATGCTCTGATAACGCTGAATGGTCGGTATTAGCCAGTCTTACGCTACATTCATGTTCTTTTTTGCACGTATGGAAGGATCGTCCGTCTCTCTAATGTAAGATGTTAAGCAATCTTGGCAAGGAATCTCGTAAATAACACCTGTTTCCTTATCTTCCTCCAACTTGTCTTTTGGCCTTGAAATAAGATGACGCATAGATGTGATTGGTAACCATCTTGATTGATAACCCATTCAAAGGATATGCTGTATTACCATATGTACAAAATGTGACTGAAAAGATTTCTAGGATACTGTCTAACTATAACATCAAAGTTGCAACAAAACCAATCACATCTATAATACGTCATCTTATTTCAAGGCCAAAAGACAAGTTGGAGGAAGATAAGAAAACAGGTGTGAAATGGATGAAAGCGAGAAAGAAGGAACGCGAGAAACAAACAAAATAACTGTAGGTTTAAAAAAAATGATTTCTGTTTTCTCGAATATAATATTAAGGAAGAGGTAAAATAAGATGAAAACGGGAAGTAAAGTAAATGAAGAAGAAGAAACTTTTGTCTCGAATTTACAGCAATTGCTGCATCCCAGGGCGATGAGTTTTATCAGAAAATCAAGAAAACATGTCTCATCGAGAAAGCTATCTAGAGTTTGGTGCGCTAAACAGAGATTATTGCATGGTAGACAGTTTTTATTCACTCATTTTCTAACCTGAGTTTCAGACCCAAGGGGAAGTGAGAGGGGAGGGGAGGGGAGGAGCGCCTCTCCCCCAATCTACTCCCCCTCCCCTCCCCTAACCCCTCATCTTGGTAATAGGGGAGGGTAGGGTAGAAGGGCCTCTCTTCCCCTCCCCTAATCTTGGGCCTGAAACTCAGGTCACTCGTTTTCCTTATAATATCGCGAACGGGCGAAATTGTATTAAAAGTCTCGTTATCGTTAGCCACGCACACCTTCCTTTCGTAAAAAGAATTTGTTGCCATAGCTATACAACAGATTATAACTATCAGTGATCTTCACCCTATACACTTTATAACGTCCTTACTGTTATATAGTAGACTGATTTAGCATGACTATGAAAAGCTCGCGGCACGATCGGTGCCTAAGCGTGCCTTGCCCTGCCTTGACTGTGTCACGATCGTGTTCGTGGTGCGAGTTTTTTTACGTCATACGGAATCTGTTCCATCAGCGTGCCATCAACACCTGAATAGATGATTTCGTTGGATGGAAAATCTGCACCCACGAGATATTTCAACAGTCTTACACTGTTCTACGCGTTTCAATTAAATACATCGCATGACACTGGGAAGCCATTTCAGTGTTACGGCACACGTCAGTACGTATCGGCCTTTCCCACTCATCGGAAAACCTGGTGACGTCACTCGTATGAAAATGCGACTTCCGGCTCCAAAATGGAAAAAAAAAAGTTATAGATAGTTTTCTTGCTTTTTTCGTCGAAGTACAAATTTTTGTACAGAATGTAGAATGTTGCAGTTTGAAGCATGAATTGTGGAGAACATTTTCGGGCTTATTTTAGAGGATTTTCTGTAAAAATGGACCCGGAAATACTTCAAATCTGAAAAGCTCTATAGGAACGATCGTTTACCCAAAAAACGTTGCCATTTGAGAAGATATTAGGAAGAGCTTAGGAGCTTTTAAATTTGTCCCGGCCAGCTGGTTATGTATGATGTATGTATTAGCACGTAACTCCGACTGGAATGGTTTCTAAATGCCCGACAGTAGTATTTCAGGGATTGCACGACCCCGGTTTTTGATAACTTTCTCACTAGCATAAAATGGTACTCTCCCCTCCTCATTAGCATAAAATGATACCTTCTTCGTTCATAAATATTCAATACACATATTTGAGCAAGCATTTTGTTGGGGGAACCATTTATAGTGCGGATATTTGGGAGTTTTATTTTACCCTGAAAACTTTTGGTTGAAGAACTAGCATTTTTTGTACTGCAAGATGGCAAGAAACCCAGAAATGGCTACTTTATTCAAGTTAGGTTCTCGAGGTTATCATGCTACTGTAATTCCCATGAAAATTACATTTATAATGTTTTACCCCCGCTGCTTGATCCAGTACCCTGTTTCCCCAAAACCTGTTTTGTCGTCCCCTTTATGTAATTTATACCTGAACTTTCCTGTTATTCAAATCATGCACTACATGTCAAATCTTCCCTAATAGTACTTTTCAGCCTGGCATTTACTGCAACACCAGAATCCAATCATATTATTATCCACTATCACTTTATTAATCTAAGCAAAGGCAACTTACATTTAGAATTATTACTCTTAAAACCCCGCTACACTTGATTCAAATCAATTGTTGACTGATAAAAGATCCCCTTGATAATTTTATATTCTTTTTGCAATCAGATTTCACTTTAACATGACAACTTTTTACTGTTATCTTAAACTACTTTCTTTCATTGGCTCATTTTGAGTTTTTCCCAGAGTAATCTCAGCTACAATATTCTAGCATTTTGTCTTAGTCCGGTTTCAGACAACAATCAGGTTGAGAACTTGACCGGTTTTAACTCCAGATCTTCGTCCTATGATGCTAACAGCAGCAGGATCGGCTATGCCAGGTTTTGCACTCAACGAGGCCTGGAACCAGATAGAGAACCTTCGGCTCCTGTTTTTACGCACACGAATGCGTCTGTTCTTCCTGGACACAGCAAAGCCCAGAGGATCACTGACAACAATACTGAACCTCTCAGTTGGTCCTGTGTTGTACACCATCATGATCACATAAGTGCGCTTTCCTCTGGGAATCGTAAGCTGGCCATCTTTAGCTGAGTGAACCCGAATGAGAGCAGTCGTTGCATGGATTTCTTTCCTTGAGGAACGTTCGAAGGCATTTCCTGCTTTGGTTTTGCCTTTCATTTTGAGTTTAAATGATGTGGATGGAGGTTTGAAGGTCACCAGGAAATGAGCTTTGGACCGACCTCGTGACTTCATTTTTGCCGTTTTGAGTACTCTTCCACTTGTGCTGTCCACAACTTGAATGGACAAGGAACTGGCTTGAACTTTCTCGATTCCTGTCACAGTTATTAGTGTGTTTGCGTCTTGTCCTGTTGAAGGAGACAATTTCAAAACGATAAAATCATGTACTTACATACTGCAACAGGAGGAATAACTTGTTTTTATTTTTTTTACATCACTAAAATTATGAGCCTAAATGGGTGCCTCAATCGAATGACTGCATCAAATTGGGCCTGAATTATAAACCCCTTACTAGAAGTAACTAGCCAATGTCAAATAAATGGGCTATTTTAGGGACTGTTCATTTTCTATGGGCATGGGTGGGTGGCTGGTGAGTTTCTGGAATCTGTAAGAATATTTACCTGAATCCTACTTCTATTTTGTACTCAAATATCTCTATAAATAAAAAGTTTATCCGTAGAAGTTAATCTACTATCTTTAATCGTGTGCTATACTATGTGTTTATGAGTAGAAACAGCCACTATGGACCCCCAGGATCAAGCAATTCAAGGTGCACTTGAGGGGAGGGGGATATGTACCGGTAGCCTCTATCTAAACCAGTAAAATCGGGTCCCAATTTTCTTCATCTAATTGATTTAATGGACAAAATTAAGTGGATTCAAGAGAATCAGGGAACATTAACAACAACAAAAACAAACAAACAAACAAACAAACAAAAAACGCGGCATGGTAAAATTTAAAATCTGTGACAGAAACAGTGCACCTGCGAGTGGCTGGTTGACCGGAACTGGCTTTCCCCGTCCTTTTGGCACCATCACGAAGTAGTAATCAAAGTCTATGTTGGTGCTGCTTAGACCTCTGACAACGTAATCGTACTTTCCAGCGCTTCTACTGACAACGAGCGTCCACCGACCGGAATCAGGATTTTTCAACTCGTAAATCGCTCCATAGTATATGGATATTTTGCCAGATGTGATGACTCGACCATGCGGGTTCTTGAGCCTGATGATTGGGTTGGGTCTGTCTGTAGATACTGAAATAAGCAGTTTTTCTACGGAATCGTCTACGGTAATGTAGTGGTTGTTCGTGGCACTGCGTTTTCTCCTTCCTGGCGTAGCGACCACTCTTCCAGAAGAAGCGCAGGCGAAGCTGTTCAGCATCAATTTCGTTATACTCGTTAGTTTGTTTATTTCAGACGAACTGAGTATCCTCAGAATCATCCCACACGTCGCCTTGGCAACTTCGATGAATGGCTTGAAGGTCGCTGCAGACGAGGTGGTGATGAAGTTTATGTTCACCTTCATTCCTGATGCATAATCTATGAGGTCCTTTTTGTTTTTGGAGGTTGCGTCTTTAGCTGTAGCATCTGTGAACACGAACATTGGAGATCCTTCTTGAGGGTCTTTGAGCATCGCAGCTATCATTCCTTTGAAGGTCAGTTCGGGATAGTCACCACCCCCATGGGCTCTTATCTTGTCGATTTCCTTCACGAAGTCTGACCCTTGAGTATCATCCTTATAGATCACAGGGCCGGTTTCTATTTCAGAAAAAAATGTTGGTCAAATAGGAGATTTGTTGTAAGACTTAGAAGGCATGTGATAATATTTTATTTCATTAAGTATTAAATCTATCGGCAAAAACGCTTTATCTACACGCTACGCGCTACAGTAGCAAGTAGGAAAATGGAAGAAAGACTTGAAGAAACAATTGCGGGAAGAAATAATTGTCCATCTTTTCTCTTTCCCATTTCCCTCTCTTCTTCTTCCTTTCTCTCTCCTATTTTCTTCCCCTCTTCCTGCGTTTTCCAAACAAGATGTAAATTTTAATATAGAGCCGGGTTCTCTGTTCCCGTTTCTTACTTGGATCGTTGAAGACCGACAGTATGTAGTCAACAGGAGGGTTTGTCCCACGTGTGTTGACTATCTCCCGGGTGATTTTCTTCACTGCGGCAATTTCTCCTCCCATGCTGCCTGTGTCGTCGATAGCAAATATTAAAGTCTTCTCATCTTTCACTCCTAGAAGATTATCAAATTTAACATCCCCGATTTCTTTCTTCAGCTTATCTAGGTAAATCTTTCCTGGGTTCCCAGAACTTCTTTTAACGATCCCTGGTCGTTTCCCAAGAGCCAGTGCCATGTAGAGTGCTTGTCCCAAAGCTTCTCTTGCGAATAAGAAGCTTCTCTGGCTCAAAGCAAGCTTGATGTTCTTTGTAAGCGCGTCGAGTTTTGCTTTACTTGGACGGCTTCTCATTGCGCTCGATTCAGCCTCAAAGACGACTCGCTCAACTTTGTCCAGTACCTCGAGGAAACTGTTGGAAGGCGTTGACCGAGGAGGGTAACTAAGTAACTTGAAGCGGTAGTCCTTGATTGCTGTAAGATAACGATATAAAATATTCCTTAGACACATTAACAAGAAAAAGAGAAAAATATCGAGCGTCCATACAACTAAATAATCGACATATCCTCATCCTGCTCATAGTTATGGTGTAACGGGAACAGACGTGGTGTGTGAGCTGCGCTGCTTCTTATTACTGTAGTTGGGGATTCAGTATTCGGATCTACAGTCATGCGAATAGTCCTGTTTCACATTCCATAATTACCGCTGTTATCCTTGACCACGGATTCATTTGTACAGGCTTAGCCTCGTT
>WUAP02050116.1:6893-18269 GCA_015163945.2 Stichodactyla helianthus
TTTTTTTGTTTTTTTTGTGAAATTTAATATGTATTTAACTTCAATTGATCTTTTTTCCCCCTAATTTCCCTATTTTATTGTCATAAATAAAGTTTGGAATTTCTCGTGCTTTTACTAAGTGCGCATTTCCAGAACGGCTATTTCTAATGTATAGTGACCTAAAAAGCTGACGAGTAACCAAAGATGCCTGAACAGGAGTTTTGGAATGAAAGTCAACGGCATTTCTCGAAAATGTTTTCATCAAAATCTCGCAAAAGACTTTTGTTAAACACTATGTTAGAAATATTTTTCTGACCTTATCCTGGTGCCGTATCTTGCTGCTGAATTTTTATAGGTTTGTTTAATGAAAATTATGTTTTGTGTTTTCTTCATAACGTTCAAAACGTAAAGATTTAGTGTTAACGAGATTATGCAAGTGCTTTTTTAGATGAATTAAATTTGATTATAAATACTAACGATAATGCACTACGTTTCATTGTCATCTCAATTGCTTACCAAAAGTAACTTTGATAAAGAATTACATTTTGCGAGTTTAATAGTCTTTTAGATTAACAAAATTTGAGTGAGTTTAATAGATTGACAGCGCCTTACCATCCTGATTTACAGAATCCTTGAACAGGACGAATGAAGAAATGTCTTTTCATTTAATAATAATATATAATGAAATGATGTCCTCTTTAAAAAAAAGTCCTTTTGAAATTCCAACAGTGCAGAAAAAGGTTTTTAAGAAAGACAAAATTAGTGAAATTCCACTATAAAGCAGTATACTTAGGCCAACCGAGAATAATCAGAAATGTAACTGGTAAAATTCATGTCACAAATTTAGGATACAGTGACTCGGCAACGAGAAATTTGATTGGCTATAATAGTTATATTTGACAACCTCACTGAGTTCGGAACAATTCATAGTTTCAGTGGTCCATACTATTGCTACGTCCGACAAGCCAAAACACTTTATCGAGTTATGGCATCAAAACAAATGTTGATTGCTAAAAAATATATATGGTTTGGATTGATGTTATGCATCCTAGGAATAGATTTGAAGAATCGGCCATCAAAGACAAAAGTCTCCCTGACATCGAGACGTTTATGATGTTGTTTGTCGGACCTGCCATATTCCTTTGGGGAACTGTGGCGACCTGATTGGTTGAGCAATTATTTGAGTGAACTGATCTATGAATGTTCCATATACAATAGAAAAGAAAGCTTCAACAATTAATGATTATAATGAGTAAGACCGTTGATTTGTTCGTTCTCGCACACAGGCTCGGCAAAGCAAACTGTTTTCCAGTATCACTGATTAATAAAAAATGTACGTGGCTAAACATTTCGTTTAATTTTTTGAATATCTATATGAACATGAAAGAAATGGCATTTTAAAAATGAATACTTTTAGAATTTAATTAAAGACAAGATCGCTTTTACTAGCAATTCTCTGTACGCAGCCATATTCTATATTTTAAGATAAAAAAAATGCCTCTTTTGCGTGAATTTAGTTATTTGATTACGTTTCATAACGCAACGCACACTGTAAAACCCCTGGAGACGGCCACTATGGCCAAAAGCTCGGCTTTTACACCTTTTTTATATCACGCAGAAGCCTTTTTATCTTTAAAGTATGAAAACTATGTCGTCAGCGGCACACTGTCACCTACACAGCTACTTTTTAATTTTTCCGACATATCCATATCAAGGATTAATGAATTTTGGCACTAATAATTTTGATAGACATTTGTGTTGCATATACCGATTTTAGGGTGCTGTCAATCATCAATTTTGACATTTGCGGAATTTTCTTAATCTAGTTATTTCCAAATTAGGCAGCATGCATCCAACCATATATGGCCATAATTATTAATTTTGCTAATATTTTCAGTGCTTTTTCAAATCTAATTATACAGTGAAAATAGTTTAATAAACATTTGTATCAAGTTAACCAAGAAGCTAAAGTCCTATTTTTTCAACACCGTCACGTGTAAAATGCATTCCAATGTGCATTGGCAGCCATTCCGATGATTTGGTGCATATCCTTGAACGTTGAGAGAAGCTTTATAGCTACAGGTTTTAAGTTTTGTTTTAAAAGTGGTTATGAATAATGTATATATAAAAAAAGAAAGAAAGAACGAAAAATAATAACAACAAGAAACACAACAACAACAAATTCAACAACAACCAAACAAGCAAAAAGACAAAAAAAAAAAAAAAAAAAAAAAAAAAAACGAAGTAATTTAAAAAGTAAGAAAATACGAAGTAATTTAATTTTAAAAAAAGCTATGTTCGATATAATTTATGATATTGTGCGATGTAATGTCATAGCATTAAATATCATGGTTGTGAGTCCCCACTTTTAGCTTTTGTATTTTTGTGTCAGGTTTAATATTTCTTGCTATTTCTTAATTACTACACTAGGGGTAAGTATTATTTATAGTTAATTTTTCTATATTTGCACAAACATGACATATTGTTTTTTCTTGTTTGTTCGTTTGTGGGTTTTGTTTTTCCATGTTTATTTGATTTACAGTATTTTTTGAGACTATAATTACCGACATAGTACTTATCAAGGCACCAAATGGGCACACGATCATACTTGTAAATACATGACCCTTATTTGGGTACCCGTTACCCCCTTACGAAATACGTCAAACACTGGCTTCAAAATCAACTCAATAACCATATCGCTCACAAACAAAATAGTTTTTTGTGGAATATTTTGGACTTCATGAAGTTAAAAATTCGTAAAATCTTTTGTGATAAAAAAGGGCATTTAAGTTAAACAATTTTAATTGAAATTCCATGTCTACGTATTTGTTTCGAGATTCACTCAAAACTTGACAATATTTTAAGTGAGAAAAAACGATCAAAAATACTCTTTTTAAAAGCATTTCGTATAGTGTTACTTAATATGTCATTGCACTAACAACCTCTAAAGGCACTTTCACTTGATGTCATGTGACCTTTGTTTATCAAACTATCATCTTGTTTAAATAATAGGTTAACAACAACTGTAGTCACGTGTTTGGGTCGTCGAGTTTGGACATTTTTTCTAAGTTATTTCATATAGACTTTGAACCTTTTCCATCTTCTAGTGAATTTGTCCTGCCCAACCATATCAAAGTTTCAAGTCAGTTCAATTCAAAACATAATTTTACACCATACGCAATGAATCGTCAAATTGCAAAAATTTTCTTTTCTAAGAGTTAATTCATTAGTTTCCGATCCCTGCGTGCAAAAAATATCTTAAAGACACTGATTTCCTGGGTATAGAAATACAGTAAAAGTAAATTTTATATAAAGAAAAGGTATTTGAGCCGGGTGTAAGAGGGTGCTAGGATCCAATAGTACATGTGCATTTAGTAGCTGCAATACATTAATAACAGTATAATAAAATCAATAATTTGTTCAGTCTAGAAGTGTTCCAGCGAATTTTTGCAGGGAAATGCTAAGTTTGTTTTTAAACCTTTTAGAAGATGAAACAACTGAGTCACAAATTCATTCATCAAAGTGGGTTTCAAAGATTTAAATCCAGGAACATTTTCACTGACTCAGGATTCACTTTTGCGAAGCATGATTAAGCACCTGTGAAATAAGTAATCCGTGCGTCCGCTTCCGTACTTTACTCTTTGACCCATATTAGCTATGATGTAATGGACTACGAAGGAATAAGTTATCAACAGGACACCAGGGGCATTCAAACCATTGCTTCCGGCTCGACCAAGAAGTTCGTTGAATCTCTTCACGCCCATCACCTAAAACCTCAGAAACTTTCTAGAGCTTAATTTGAGTTTTTACTTTTATTGCAAGGAAAAAAACCTTGATCAAACTCAAAGGACACTGACGAAGCATCGTTTCTGCGGATTACCAAGGTTAGAGACTAGATATTAATAGCTAATTTTCTTACTTATGGATATGTCGTTATTCTTGTCCGAAACGTCTTGACTTTCGAGTTTGGTTTGTAGATAGGCGCTGGGACACTGTCAAAGCTAATTAACAATTTGGCCAACACGAATTCAAAACATGTCATTTTGTTTTCCAGATGATGTTTTCAGACGTTTCCAGTTTTATTATGCTTTTTAAATTTTTTAATGCTTTTTTTAAATATCCAATAGCTGTGTGTGTGACCTATTTGCTCATCTTTGTCCCGTGTACTTGTAAATGCGCTGTACATGACCTTTGGAAAGAACTTGGTTTGACTTTTCGTTATGAAGTCTTCTAAAATATTTTTCTTTTTAACATTAATATCCCCCTATTTTTGAAGAAAAATCGGTCGAAAGAATTCCTTAAAGGAATGAAATACAATTCCAAAAATTATTGACACGTGAATTTCTCACTTGAAGGTATCTATTTACGATATAAGGTCATTGCTGACATTGCTGCCTTTCCCATTCGTAATTATTTGTTATTATTCTGTTCATACTTCTAGTTTATGATTATTTTAACAGCATCCCTAGATAAAACTCAACATTTTCTGCGCAGTTCAATCCAAAACTACTAAAATTCCACACAATTGTATATGGATATTTTGAGACTAGGAAACATCTAAAATGTCATCAAAAGATAGAACATATCAAAAAGTCTCTGAAGTATTTAAACCTAAGGTTTCCTTGATTTCAATTTTAATTTCTATTTTAATGGGGCGATATCCTGATAGTTCTCAGTGGGATATGTTCCAAGCTGCCGAATTGCTGGCCACTAGAATGACGTAAGTGTTCACAGTGTGTGTTTCAAGGGTCTTGGTTAACTGGTAAGGGCGAATCAGACCATGGTTTTTAAAAAAGCATGCTACTACAGGGTCTTCGAGGTGTTTGTTTAACCTATTTGTGCCAATAGTTGGTAAATATTTGAACTATTTGATTTGCTCAGAAAGTCTATATTTTTTGAAAATGAAAAGAATTTCATCTCACAAAACAGTAACAATTGTGGTTTTACTTTATGTATATATAAGTATATGATATGTATAAGCATATATGTGTGTGTGTGTGTATATATATATATAGAGAGAGGATATTACGCGGCGTCGCGAAGATATGAAGTTTATCTTCTCGTGTTGAAAACAATATTTCGCTCGTTCGTGGTCAAGACACCGTGTAATTTTCTTTTTATTATATAGACAAAGAAAATCTTTCTTTGATCTCGATAATCACAACAACACGCCGTTCTTTGAAACTCTGCAAAACTCACCGCTACTCGGATGGCACTTTGAGATGTATATAACGGAATCAACTTATCAAGGTTATAAAACGTTTTCGATTTATAAATAGTTTCAAAACACACTACTACTTCATGAATATGTACATCACACAACACTCAACTCACAAGTTGATCATTTCGGAGGGAGGAAAACCAGAGAACCCTGAGAAAAACTGGTTTGTGTAAGGAATGGAGGATAATACGTATAAATGGAATATTATCGGAAAGTAAAGAATTACTGGGATAAAAAGAAATTAGGAATAAGTTACACGGAAATTTATATATCCTAATAATTGAACCTAATCTTGGACTTGTTGTATTCCGTATATTTTTCTTTTTCTTTTCTAGAAGAGTTTTTTAAAGAATAAAGTAAAACTATGCGTACATTGCACATTTAAAAAAATATCATTAAAAAAAAAAAAAAAAATGCATTCGAGTCAACAATAAAAATAGGGACCAGTCTTTATAATCACCTGGGGGGGGGGATGAGATGGTATTTTTCAAAAATCCTTCGCCCCCTCTCCCCTAGGCGATGATAACAAATAACCGGTCCCAAATTTCTTATTACTCATTTTTACGTTGTTGTTTTTGTTTTCTCTTTTCTGCCTGTTTGCATTAACATTACCTTTTTAGACACTTTGTAGTTTAAAATCACTTTTATTTTATAGGCAAAAAAATTCAAGTCATGCAGGTTGTCTTTGAAAAAGTCGAAATTACCGCGTACTTTAGTAGGAAAAAGCTGGCTGAAAGGGGTAGAATTTCACAGTAGTATGATAGTGTAAGAAACATTGAATTTAACGCTATAGATTTCGTGCGCCTTATCAAAATAGAAGGATTTCATTTCTAGTGGCAGTCAAACGATTATTAACTCCATTACTTCCGGGTTTGTCAGGTCACAATCAAATTTGGTAAAACTTGTATCTAAAAGCAAATAAAAAAATATATATTTACTTTTTCAAATATTCCGAGCCATTACAAAAGGTAGGATAGCTTAGTTCGTGAACTAATGGTGTAACAGCCACCAACGACTTCTTTTTTGGCTTAAATGTAGGGTTCCTTCTCAATATATTAAAGTAAATTGTTCTCTATATATTTAATAATTTTAAAGTCTTAAGCTTAAAAATTGCTCAGAACCCACTTTAAGAAATATTAACTTTTAAATACATGATATAGCGGCCAGTAACGAAAGCCTACAAATAAAATAAACATGTCAGAGCTCGTGACTACACCTACGGCAACATGGATATTTTGTTGCACGCTTGAATGGTCTTATTCGATACACCAATCAAATTCCTGTTTACTGAACCACAAGGATTGGCAGTGGCTATATTGACACTATAACATGGCGGCCACCAATCAAATCCTTGTTTAATGGTTTAGCAGTGGCTATATTGATTAAGTAACATAGCGGCCACCAAACCAGGGTCGACACAGGTGGGCTATACACAACAATAATGGCACCGCAATAACAAATTATGGCCCATTAAAACACATCTACAACCGGTGCCACCAAGACATGACCTAATACAATCATTATGATGCAGTCATACCTTTGCTTCAGAACAATGCATCTACAACAGACATGACCTGAGATGAAACATACTAGATGCTTGTTGTCATGGCAATCATATCCGGGGCCTTTACTTTTTAATTTCGTTTAAGTTCCTCCTTAAAAGACATTATCTAAGCTTAAAGCCTGCACATGGTGTTGTGAGAAGACAATGGATCAGACATGATCTAATAACATGCAGGACCAAGGATTGATATATGTTTTATGAATATGTTAGTTCATTCAAGATCTTCGTAGCTCGGAATAGCGCATGATATAGCGTGTATCAAAATTTGGTTCAAATGAAATTTAATATTTCCTCATCTATAATACGTAAGGATATCAACGATAATAAACAAAAGATTAGGAAAAAAAAGAAGAGATTTTATTATTTGTTGAGGTAATTCATCAATGGTTATAAAAATCATGATAAATTTTGTAACGATAAGAATATAAGGATATTTGACGATGATTATAATGATGATGATAAACTGCAATAGCTCAGTGGTTTAACGAGTCGTGAATTTGATTTAGCCATTATTATTAAGTCATCTGAAGCCGTGATGATGGTGGTGGTGGCGGTGATGATGATGATGATAACGATGATGTTGTTGTTTGTGGTGGTGATGATGATAATTATGATGATCGTATAAGTAATTATAAACTAGTAGGGGAAAATAGGTAATTATAAAATAGCAGGGAAAAATCAAAAAACAATTTTTTTTTTTTACTTATTCCACGAAATCGAGTCGTACATGAGCTCATAGCCGACGAGGCGCTGCGCGCCTCGTCGGCTATGAGCCTTGTACGACGAGATTGGTTGGAATAATTGTTTTATTATATCCACATCCACTGGATTGTGAGAAATATAGAATTTTAATTATTATCATGTTTAAAAAGTGAAATAACGTCGGCAAAATGCTCCGCCATTTTGTTTACTTCTCTCACTCACGGGATATGAGCTGATATCCTAGTAGTAGAGGAACCAATCAGAGCGCGCGCTTGCTCATATCCAGTGGATGTGAATATTATAAATATTGATATTGCTTATCTATAAAGCCTGGATATCGGGCTACGATATGAGTTTCTGATTTCTGCCGAGGAATTGGAGATAAAATAGCAATTCAAAAACCAAAAACACAGTAATAACACGTTATGACATAAATGCAAACCAGAATTAACTTTAGGTAAATGTAAAAGTTATTTCAAAAACATGAAAGTATTTTTAAGACCCAAATATAGAAAATCCTTGATACAACAAATAAACCCAGTGCTTCAAAGTAGTGAAAAAGTTTGTTTTTCTAAGCCTCTTGTCGATCACCAGCTTACATGAGTTCTTAGAGTAAAACGAGAGATCTTGTGGACTGCACAATTGACAGACCATTGTTTGACACATTTTGTGGACGTTAGTGCTGTCAAAAAGGACAAACACATTTCTAAATCTTTCTATGATCAATTTCGTAAAATCTAGAAATATTTTCTCCTCTTTGACATGTGGCGAATTGGTGTCTGTACTGATTCAAAATCTTAACCTGTTAACTGAAGCCCTAACCTATTGTTGGTATTACCATATAAGGAATATTGTAAACACCCTGGTTCAAAAAGTTGTCTACATGGAACGGGTCAAAGTCGTGAATTGTTAACCAGTCCATACCAAACCTTGTTGTTGAAACTAGGACTGATAGATAAACCAAGAACTGGATTATCTAGAAAAAATGTTATCAATCTAGAAAATTGCGTCACCTTTGATTCTTTACTTGAGGCTCATGATGGTAGGATGGCTCCGAAGGTGAATATTTCTGGGCATTGACTCAATTTGGATGTAATAACATAATCCCTAACACTAACCATGTTGTATTGTTTCATTTGATACATTTTATCTAAACTGTTGATTGATTGAATTCTTTTTCAGATTCTTATACGAGGGAAGCTAGGACGGAATCATTGAGCAACCAATATCACAGTGGAGTATGCCTCATAGAGGTAAATATCAAGAATTATTTGATTGGAATCCAAAATCTTTTGAACACAGCTATAATAATATCATTTTGTGAGTTCAAAATTTTATGTTACATCATTATATTCATAAAAAAGATGAAACGAAAAAAATCAAAGAAAATATATTAAAATTAGAGGAAAACTTAAGATGACAACGGAAAAGTTGATTCTGCGAGGAATTTTTTTGATGGAAGATTGACGGGTCAAAAACAATAGAATATTTGATTAATCCAAATAGAATTCTTAAGTTGACGACCTTTTGTAATGTGGAATGCCAAAATATTTGGAAAGGAGCAAATTGCTAACGATATCATAACGATTCCAATCAGTGGGAAAAGAAAGGAAAAAAAAAAAAAGAAAAAGAAAAAGAAAGAAAGAAAGAAAGAAAGACAAGAAAAAGGAAAAAGGAAAAAGGGATATCCTATCTGATTATCTTATACAAACCGCCGATTTTTAAAACCGTTCAAAATAATAACAACCCGAACTGTTACTTGGCACTTCTTCCCCCCACAACCCAAGTTTTATTTTTTAAAGTTATGGCGAAAAAAATGTATTTTCAAAATTTTGATAAATAGATCAGTTTAGACTTCTCAAATCTATACGTTCGGTATTTATCTCCTTTCAAACACAATCTAAAAACTTCAAAAGCTTTTTGATATGATTTCTAATGAAAAGCTGTAGCTAGTTTTTATTGATAAGGAAAGTCCTTTCAAACAAATTTGAAAACATGTATTTTTGTGAAGCAGCTAAAAACTCCCCACTCGGATAGCCAGTCTTGGCTTACAAAAGTCAAAGAGAGGTGTGAAGTTAACTACAGACCAGGATGCATGAGGTGTAATAGCTGCCATATTTATTCCCTCAAAGACGATGACAAACTTTCAACAGTGAACACTGCGCTATTTTAATGCTTTCGGTACAGTTACCCAGTCAAGTGACAACTTCTTTACATTTTCATTGGTTTATATAATAGGCAACATCAATATTGTTTAATCAATTAACTCAGACACCGATGAGGCTATATTTGATGATTTTTTTTCTCTTTATATATTTAAGGTCCCGGTGGGGTGAACCAGTTAGGAGGTGTGTTTGTCAATGGCCGACCACTTCCCGATTACATGCGCCACCGCATCGTCGAGCTGGCTCACTGTGGTGTTCGACCATCGGAGATCTCTCGGCAGTTACTCGTATCCCATGGCTGCGTCAGTAAGATACTCGGGCGCTACTATGAAACGGGTTCCGTTCGACCGGGTGCTATTGGTGGGAGCAAACCTAAAGTAGCCACGCCAAAAGTGGTAAAAAAGATCTTAGAATACAAAGACAAGAATCCCTGTATCTTTGCTTGGGAGATACGAAACAATCTACTGGCCGATGGAATCTGCGATAAGACAAATGTTCCTAGTGTGAGCTCAATAAACCGGATACTTCGGAACTCGGCTGCTGAGAAGGAAGCCCGAGCGGTTCACGAACAGGTTAAACATGCTCAACAGGTACAACAGCTTCAGCAACAGGTGACTTTGCAGCCTCAGATCAATGGATTTCCCTCACAGATTAATTTCGCTCTTCCCCATACAACCGCCGTCAACTTCGCCCCAAACATACAGAACTCGCAGATCGCACATCATCAACAACCTGCTCCCCCCACCCCTCCTCAGGTCCAGCCACCTACTCAACATCCTTCCCCTGTCAAGACCCCTCAGGATGTCATTGTACAGAATGTTGAGAAGACGCCGACTGAGAATGGCCATAAGATCACACAAAAGGGTAATATTTTGGAATGTACTGAAATATTTGAAGCCTAACCAAAATGGGTTTATGTCTTTCCTTAGAACCATTAGTATAAATAAACTAGCGGACTATCATAAATCTTGTGTTCTGTTTCGCTACGCTGCTACACCCCTAATAGTGATAGCCCACTAGTAGCGAAAAGCAAATCAAAACAATGATGTTTGCCTGACGTTTTGCCAAAATCATTGGACCAATTTTTCAGACTTTCTTTATTTTCTATCACCGTCGAACTAGTTTGTTTATATTACTGAAACAATTAGACCTCTCGCACTACGTGTCAAATAATCATTTCATGGTTTTCATAACTGCCGTGTTGGATGAACTTAAGGACGTTCTTGGGCAAAAGATCCTCTAGACAGAAATTTTGCATGATGAAAGAAAAACATATAAGAAGTAAAACAAGCAAATAAAAAATGGGGGACACCGAATTCGTTTAGCCGCCATAGTGCGTGAAAGCTTACCCTTTTTTGCAGTAAAAATGCACGAATAACGCAAACATGGAAATTTGTCAAGAAGCAGCCATATGTTGATGAAAAGCAAATTCTACGCCCCCACACTTTGCAGAATTCTAGCAAAGGATACAATAATTTGTATTTTACATTAAAAACTAGTAACATGAAAAGTTATTGAGCTAAGAGTGTGGACTTGCAGCCTAAAAATTACCTGAAATTGTATTCCAATCAGACACAAAATATGTAATTTCGATTTGATTCACCAGACAGATTTCTTTTATTTTTCCTGTAAAGATAGATATTATAAACTAGTTTCAGAAAATAAAATAAAAATGGGGGTCACCGACTTTGTTTTGGAGATATGAAGCTTTAAACTTTGAAAATGTGGCCGCCATTTTGAATTTG
>WUAP02050227.1:0-18269 GCA_015163945.2 Stichodactyla helianthus
GATGGAGATAAAACAGTGTAGGTAAATGTTTGCCCATGTTGGTAGTCTGAAGATGACAAGGAACCAATTACTGTTCCGCTTGCTGCATGTTCCTGAAGTGTGGACCCACTTAATGTAATACTATGAGGTGGGTCATTATTTCTCCGGCAATAGTAAGACCCTAAATCCTGTGCCAGATCCCACTGCACACCACCTCCCTGCTGCAGCGCACAAGTTGTTGTTGATTTCACAGACGAAAAGTCTACACTCCGATAATCTTCACCAAATGCTTTTCCTGGTTGAGATGCGATCTTAGCAAGGCCGTAGCCACTTGTACAGGAAAGTGTACAGTACTGCAAATACCTTGTTCCTGATGGACAAGATGATTGTACTTTCTTGCAAACATTTGAAAATTGATCTTGATAAGAGTTAGATGGACATGAAGGTAAAGTGAATGCATTGCAGTCCATGGCGACACATGCATGCTGTCCTGAGAGACTATATCCTGCATTACAGCTGCAGGTATATGAACCAGCTGTATTAGAACAAACATGATCACATGGTCCTTTGTTATTATTACTTGAGCATTCGTTGATATCTGCACAAAGTTTTCCTCCTGGAAAATAGAATACAGTACTCAAAGTAATAAATAATTAGTGAAGACTGCATGATTCACACTAACAAATTATTGTTCAAAAATTGAAAGATGGCACTATTATAACCCGTGAAACAGAAACTAACAGTTAAAGTCTAATAGACAAATAGACACAAAAGAAAACAATGGAATTACTGTCTTAACTAACCTCTATTAGGCTAATAACTATGTCACAGGTTAAGTACCATCACTCTACGCTTTAGCATTTAAGGTGGATTATTAATGTCACTGCTATAAGTTCCTGTCCATGAGGACACTAAGTTTTCAGGTGTTTTCACCTTTAATTTACCCAACCTTTAAAAGTTACTCAAGTTGTCAAATGATTTGTACTCCACAGTCTCTGTTGATTAAAGTTTTTATTTTAAACTACCATAACCAGTAACAATTAATGATTAAAATGGACTCTTTACAAGGTTTAGCATACCTGAGTTTAAAGAATAACCTGCTACGGAACAAGAGCAGCTTCCATCAGAAGGATTACATTGGCTTCCAGGGCCAGAGCAGCCATTTTTGTAGGATCCACAAGATCTTGTTTCTTGCAAGCTATATGGACAGGATCCACCCCAGCTTTCTTGTACAGTGCGAGATCTGGACCTGCTCTGGGTACCAGTGTTGCACATACTGGAGCACGATGACCATGATCCCCATGCTAGAGTTAGCACCAGAAGAAATTAAATTAAGAATAGCATTTAAATGTGTCAATATAGTTTGATACAGAGGTGTTTGTGAACAAAATTAATGGCTATTATAACCAATACATCATTGGCCAAATTAATGGGCCTCTTGCGAATGTGTACTTATTGGGCCACAACGTAGACTGCAAATACATTATCAGCCCTAAAGCTAATTGGTTATTGGTTCATCATCTGAAGTATTGTAGTGTACCATTATTCTCAGATATTGTCAAACCATAGGCCCTCATATTAGACCTTGCCAAGTTGGTTGGGATACCATGTTACTCTCATATATTTTTAATTCTGTCAATCAACATATGACAGCAATACAGCATTCACATTTCCCACTGATCTTTATTATCTTTTTATTTGACAAGAAAGACAATGGAGACAATAGAGACAATGGGAAATTTAGAGGGTTCACCAAAATTCATGCAATTAAAACTCAAAATGCACCAGTACTGATGATTGACTGGTCCCATCAGATGTTGTTGATATATTTGCCCTGACATGTTTTACTATCAAGTACAAAAATTATAAAATAAAAGTCAAATATCGGGGTGATATTAGTAACTGACAATAATAATAAGACGTCATAAACACTTTAGTACATTCCTTGTGCTTAATGACCACTGAAGAAATAAAAGTACGCGAATAATAATAAATGATAGAGACTATAAGCTTATATGTAGGAATACCACAAGGAGCCCAGAAAAAATTCTGAGCTCAGAATTTTTTCTGGGCTCCTTGAAGAAATAAAAGTTTTTAGAAAGTTTTAACAACTGTCATGACGCATGAATTCTTTAATGTAGGCAAATAAAAAGCAGAGAATATGTATGACGGTATTTATGTATAACCTTGATAAAAGATAGCTCAATAAATAGCCCATAAGCATATTTTATGTCAACAGTTTCAAATCATTGTACCTTAAATGTCAAGATTAGAGTGCGAGAGTACAGGATGTCATCACAGCACAGACGACGTGCTTCGACGAGTTTGCTGATCAAGGAAAAATGAAGCTTACCATATCTTGGTAATACAAAATGTTTTTTAAACACGGAAGATAGGTTTATGATATAGTTCTGGTAATCAAAACCTGAAGATACCCCAATTTTTAAAGGTTTCAAGTGAAAATCGCGAACAACACCAAGTCGGCATGATAAGTTTATGCAGCTTATCATAAGCTTAATTCCTTGATCTTTGAGCTTAAGCTTATATTTTATTAACTTAACTTTAAATAATAAAATATCCCTTTACTTACGGCTAACTTGACAATTTTGGGGTGGTGGAATAGGATTTCTTCTTCTTCTTCTTCTACTAAAAAACCAATGCGAATCCACTTGACAAACCTGTAGCCACAATACAACTACCAACAACACCGATAATACAGCTGCCTTTCTTTTCATTTTTAGCTCCAAATCCTCTTAAAACTCGTGCAGTTTAACTCAAACCCGGATTTTCCGCTTTTCATGGAAGAGATATCTGTGTCTGACTCCGGTTACAAGTTTGTTTACAGAGAGATTATGAGTATTTTAGCTAGTACGTCTTCAAATGCACCCACGTATTTAGTCCCGCCTGGTTTCTTTGTTGTAGTGACGATTATCACCCCACGACCGCGAACAATCTTACGATACGAGCCCGCCAATAATATTCAAGCCTTACAAACAAATATGAATGGATTGAAAAAGTGAAAGAAACTTCTGTAATTCGGTATCTCAATAGTTCCGTTAATGAAAATAGTTTTTTTAATGTCATGTATTATATATGTTCACATAAGGTTTAGTAAAGACGTTTTGGGGAGGGGTAGATGCTTGAAGATGGATTCAGCTGGATATCAAATTCAAAAGAAACTTCATAGTTTCGGACTTATTAGTTCTTCTTACTAATATGGTTTCGAGTTTATTTTTTTCTACTTCTGAGCATTTCTTTTTGATTACGACATTTTGTAACAATGAATTAGCAAGGAATAGGAGCCGAGGGGGAGGTAGAAGGGTGGCAACCCCACGGCCACACACCGGGTAATACCAGGTATTTCATGTTTGACCTCGGGTTCCCTAAAACAGTTATTTTTAAGACCTGATGATAAAATCAATCTGTGCAGCTGCTTGTTCACAACTGAGTGACATTCACTTTCATATCGACAATTTTTAGTTTATATCACCATTTTTTATGCAATGAGAAGCCTTGTCAAGTTGTTGTAAATACTGGATTGAAGACTTATATTATTTTCCTATCTTTTCTCTTTGCTTTATAAAGCTTCCATCCTAAATTTCCTGTTCTTCTTTGCTATTCTTTCAAATCTCACTTTAATCAATTGAGAAATGAAGAATTCTCTTTTTGTTGGTGAAGATTTTTATTTGTGGAGGTTTTTCTTCTCCTTTCTATTTTTTTTTTTTTTCACTTTCTTTCTTTCTTCCTCTCAGAATCGTCAGCTGCCCTCCCCTCCCCTCCAGTTTGCTACGCTACGCGTCATGTGATCAGTTTTCCCGCCAGTTTCAACGTCATCGAAGGAAGTCTTCCCTTCACGAGCATCTTCACGTTGATTGTTTACGAAAATTATGGCAAATAAAACAAGAAAATCTGCGCAGTTAGATACCACAAATCACGAAGAATTGGGCGAACAAGAGAGCGAAAGTACCCCTCCTAAAAGAAGAAGACTATCTAATGTCCCTGGAGACCAAGATGAGGATTTATTGCACGAAGAGTCGGGGATATTCACGATGGAGGAACCCGAAGACTTCGTCGAGATCAACGATTCAAAACCCTACTTGGAGGTGATTTTAAAAGTAGAATTCTAGTGAGATCTGTCAAATTGATCGATAGGATACGCGTTGGATAAAAACACAATCAAACGAGAGGTCAAAACAGCTGTTTTTTTGACAATAGCCACCAAACTTAACACGCATCAACCATTTCATTGCTTGTGTATTACATATTGTGTTGGATAACTGACCCTCTTGAAGATCAATTACCGTGCAGTGATACAGTAATTCAGTACGTTGCGATTTCTTCTTAATTTTTTAAATATTTCTTTCTAGCCTGAAGCAGAGGCTGGCATCATAGAGAAGATCATTCTAATCAACTTCATGTGCCATACGATGCTAGAAGTCCCACTTGGTCCTAATGTCAACTTTATTATTGGCAGAAATGGAAGTAAGCCTTTTTGTTCTAGCAATATAGCAATATTTAAACATCAATGAATATCATACCATGGGGGAGGTCATGTGCATATGGATATTTTCTGGAACTTGGTAGCATACTTAATATCCCATGTAATGAGACCTTCCCAGTTAACTAATATTTTACGTTGTGCAGTTTACTGTAAATACAGTATCTTGCTGATGATAAATGCTTTATTTTAGGTGGTAAAAGCGCCATTATGACAGGAATTGTAGTTGGTTTGGGTGGAAAAGCAAACATCACTAACAGAGGAAATTCTTTAAAAGGTTTTATTAAAGACAAATGCAGGTACACTATAATTTTTTTTATTTATCTTATATTCTTCCTTGGTTATAAGGACCATGGACATAGCATATAAAAATATACATCTGTAGAAATTTATATTGGCATAATGAGCTTTTCTGTTGTCTTAACTAATACAAGAATAATTTTGCATACATTTTCTGTTGTCATAGCTTCTGTCAAATTATCATCACACTGAAAAACAGGGGTAAAGATGCATATTGCCCTGAAACATATGGTACATCAATAATAATTGAACGTCGCATCACTAGTGATGGTAATGGCTCATATAAGATAAAGTCTTGTAATGGTAAGAAAACATAAGATGGAAAAAAGTATGAATATCATATATGAATACCACTTAAAAAGTAAATAATGAATTAATGAAATCTTGATACTTTAGTCTAATTCTGTATTGCCTTTTCTAATTTTTGTTTATCTATATTATTTAGGAAAGACAATATCACAAAAAAAAGAAGAGTTAAGTAACATCTTAGACCAGTTTAATATCCAAGTAAGTGATATATTCATTTTGTGTAACCATGACTACTGTCATGGCAACCACTCTTACATACCAGCACATGATTGTCTTGTAATTATTAGTTTATTTATAATTGATTTTCTTTTTTTATTTGAAGGCTGATAATCCTGTTTCCTTGCTTAATCAAGACACTAGTAGAAATTTCTTGAACACTTCGGAACCTAAAGATAAATATAAGGTACATATGCTTCACAATCCTCACATGTTCTTAATTTACATTTAATTAATGTCTTTTTATGTCTAGTTGTTTTTAAAAGGCACTGGTTTGCTGCAGTTGAGTGCAGACTATGAGGCTGTTCTAGATGAGCAGAGTCTTTCAGACAAAATCCTGAGCAAGAAGTCAGAGGTCTGTTTCCAATCATTAACAAAATTTATTACAATAGGTTTGTTTAATTCTTAATCTCATTTGGAAAACAATTTCAGGAATTTAAAGAAACTAAGAAAGATGTATTGAAGCTTGAAGAAAAGTACAAAGACATACAACAACTCAAAAATATTGAGGGACACATTGAAAGTTTAAAATGTGAAAGAGTGTGGGCAGAAGTGATTAAACTTGAAAAGGTAAATTTTTGGGGGAACAAGCTGAATTGTTTTAGTGGGTCTCAAATCCTTCTGTGGGTCTCAAAACCTGCTGTGGATGTGTATAATTTCCAGAAAAATAAAATACCAACTCTGTCCACCTCATAAATTCTAATCTTTTTATTTTGCCAACTTTTTCTGCAACTATACAATTTGACTTCTTTTCTGAAAAATTTAATGTGATTTTTGAATTATAAATATAAATATAATTACATTTATTTTACTGTAAATAAACTTGAACTTGAGTTGTCCTCCAGTGCTGTAGATAAATATTGAACTATAATTCTGTACCAAGTATTGTTTCCTTTATGTTAAAGGGACTTCATCAACTGGAAAAAGAAGTTGAAAATCAGAAAAACAGAAGACCAGGATATGAAAGGAAAGTACATGAGTACCAGGTATTATATTGCTTTAGTATAAAATTCACACGTGTATGGGTGATATTAATGACTGACAAAAAGGGGGAAAAAATAGTAAAGATGTGGCAAAGGCTTGGAAAAGTGAAGATAGTATAATGAAGGATCAAAGTGATCTTGGGTTTTTCTTTTGCATAAAATTTAGAATAAAGTTGAAAGCCTGAAGAAAGAACAGGAATCTGTGGAATCCACCATGAAAGCTGTAACTGAAGAGTCTAAACGAGTTCAAGAAAAACAATCAAAAATTGCATCAGAATTGAGTTCAAAGAGAACTACATATAGAGGCAAACAGGTGTGTGACTAACATACATAAACATGGTGATGGGGTCTAATGTAAACTTCAAAACAAAAACTGAATTGTGACTACAATAATTTTCCAGTCAAACTTGAAGAAAGTTCAACAAGAGTTAAGCTCAGCCAAAATGGATGAAAAGCAATTGAAAGACAGGCTTGAGGAAATGAAAAACATGTAAGTATTCATCATACACTTCGTGATTTTATTCGCCTATGATTTCTTATTGCAATCAATCCTAATTTTAGATCCTTGAAAGACTTAGAGACTGAAAGGAAAAAAAGACAGAGGGAGCTTGAGATTAAGAGAAATGAACTGAAGTCTTGTCAGAACCAGAAGACAACAACGGACCATGAGAGACAGCAGTTAGAAAGAGCTATTAATAATGACAAGGAAAAGCTTCAAACATATAGGTACCAGATCCATTTAGTGTCTTTTTTGCATGCTTGCATGACTACTTTCAATCTGACAAGTTGCTAAGTTCTATTCCAGTTACAGGGCCACAAATTTGTTGTTTTCTTTTAATTAGTAAATGAATAACCTTATGGTTTGTTTCAGAAATGAAAGATATAGTTCAAATAAAGCCATTGATTCTTTGCAAAAAGATATCCAGAACTTTGAGAACAGCAGAGGGAACAGACTGCATATCTTTGGAGTTTGGTTCCCAGAGTTGCTAGATAAGATACATCAGGCAGTGAGAAGAAATGTGTTTCATCGCTCACCTGTTGGACCAATAGGTGAGCCATAATTAGGGTACACTGACTGTCTCTTACATTTTATTGAGGAGTTGTTAAATATTCTGTGGCAATACAGATCAGTATAGTAAATTTGTAGGAAATTTTATATGGTAAAATATGCATAATATTTGCTTGAATTTTCTGCAGGTTATCACATCACCTTGAAAAACCAACGGTGGGCTCTTGCTGTGGAGGCATGTCTTAAAGACTACGTGTTTGCTTTCTGTTGTCATGACAACCATGATAAGACGGCCCTTCTACAAATAATGAACCAGATTTGTCCAAAGAATGTTATTCCTAAAATTATCATGGGACAGTTTATGGATCACATGCATGATGTGTCACGTAATGTAAGTATTTTTTAGAAATATGAAAAATACAGAATTCAGACTTCCAATAAGAATTTTTTTGCTTTCCTTTCTAGAAACCTCAGTGTTCTTATACCACAGTTTTAGATGAGCTGATTATTGACAACCACATAATTGCGAATGGCCTTATAGACCAGGTGAATCAAATATCCAGTCTTCTTGAAAGATGTATGAACATTAAATTTATATGTATACTAAATAATATGATAGCACTAAAGGAATTGTTGTTTGGGACCTTTATTGTTGTATCATGCCTCAATAAGGTCTATATATCACTAACATTTAATATAATATTGTCTTTTTTAGCTTACAATTGAGTCTGTATTGCTGATAGACAGTGCTAAAGAGGCTAGAGATGTCATGTTTTCAAGACCACCACAGGGTACCCGAAGGGTGAGGTGCACAATCCTGTCTGCTTGTTCTGTTTCTTAATCCCAAAACAAATTCCCAATGGAACAGTCCCTTTGTCAGCTAGAGAAACAAAGTGCACTCTGGTCTAGCTTGGGTACACAAAATATGATGCGTATATAGTGGGTATACCAAACAAAGGCTGTTGTTACCCAAGCTAGACCAAAATGCATCATATTTACAACATGTGACCATCTAACAGTTTATTCGAATATGTGGACCGCGTGGCACTATGAAATACATGAAATAGAAATAATGGAAAGTTATAGTGCTTAGAAATGAGGTTATTCCGGGCGAAAGACCCTTGGGCGAAAGACCCTAACAGTTTATTCAGTACTCACTCGATACATGCTACTTTAGGCATTTTCAAGACAGGGTGATGAGATTATCGGAGGAAGATCAGCCAAATCATATGCATATTACAGAAATGACGCTAAATACTTACAGCAGGATATGCGGCAACATTTAAGGTACTAATTGTTAGTTACCATGGCGACAATAGTTGCCAGTATAGCTAAAAGCAGTTGTCAGAGTTCTGTCTCTCACCAAGCACAAGCTAATTTCCATGTCTATCTTTTATTCTCTTCCTACCAGTAACTTCAGCTAAATTCCTTCCTTCCTACTCTTGATACTTGGTGCTCCTTGCAAATCATCCTTCAAATTAATGACCCTAATTCTGTTTTATAGTCACTTAAGAGCTGAACTTGATGAGAAGAAACACAGCCATCAACAACTACAGCAAGAACTCAGTCAACTGGAGACCAAAATCAAGGACAATCAGGTAGATTGCAATCTTATAAGTACCTTGAGAAAAAACAATGTATGTACATTGTATAGCTAGATATTTCTTGCAGATCTAAACCTTTTATTCCTGTAGGGGAAACTACAAGCCTTGAAGTCCAAAGCCTTAAAAGAGCAAGAGATAGTGGACAATTTTATGCTGGTAAGTTTGTATACCAGTTGGCAGGTTTACTGTGAGATATATGGTATTTTTAAAGGTCACAAACAGTAATACTTTTCTGCTAGTTATGTTTCTCACCTTTGAATTTGTATTGCACTTTCAGGAGATAACGGAGCTGGAAGACTATGAAGAGGAAGACCTTCCTGATGTATCTACTCTGGTATGACAGTCCTTTTAATAAACAATGACAGTGAGAGCAAATAGAAATCTTCTCTTTTAGCAAATTTATTTTTAAAAAATCCACTTGTAGGAGGAAGACCTTGCGCAGTACACTCAACAAGTCGAGGAGTTAGAGATTCAGGTATGTAAAAAATTGCCAAATATTGAAGTTTATTTGCTTATTTTATCTCCTTCAAGAGATCAGAGAGCAGGAAATGTAAAGTATGGTTAAAAATTACTTAATTGGCTTTTTGCTTTGAACCATTCAAAAATGAGACAGCACACCTTATCTTTAATGATTGCACCTTTCATCTGTCAAGATGTCGCAAATTGAGGAAGAAAGTGAATCTGCACTTGAAGAAGTTGAGAAGACAGAAGGAGAACAGGCTCGACACAAGGAGAAGATACAAGAGGTCATGGATAAATATGAGCCATTAAAGGTAGATCTGATAGTTAGTTATCTCTTATGTAACTGGTTATGTCTAAGTTCTATTCTTATTTGCTATATTTTGATGGGGGATGTTTTGAAGGGAGGGTATGAAAGAAGGTTAAACTTATTGTCATAAGAGTGCGTTGTTATTTTGCTGTGTTAAAATGGCACTTCTGCTGGTTCAAAATTAATTTGCATTGTACTTGGTTTCAGGAAGAGCAAGATGATCTGATGTTGAAAATTGCAGAAGAAGAAACAAAGAGGAAACACTGGGAAGACAAGTGTAAAGAAGTTGATAATGATGTTAGAGAAGCTGAAATGAGACTAAAAGAAATGGAAAATAAAGTAAAGGTTTGTACCAGTAGTGCAGGGTCTACTTGCTAACAAAGAGAGAATAATGTAGTGTATCATGGATGAATATAAAACAAAAAGAAAGACTACTGACTAGTAAATACATTGATTTCATAGAAAATCACACATCAAGCAACTCAGTACTGTGAACGCATTGAAACAACAAAAACAGTAAAAGCATTAGAGGCTGAGATTTGTCAGAAGGAGAAAGCTGTTCAACTCAAGAAACAAAGGTCAAACATAATTTCATTGTGTCTACTTATTATATTGAATTGTTAACTATGAGCAATGCAGGTGTAAAATTAGAATTATTAAGCAAGATTTACTTACCATGTGCTATTGAATATACATATTACCCTATCTGTAACTTGGTTACTCATACATCTTCTGCTCAACCCAAACAGCCAGGAGAATCATGAAAAGATAACAAAACAGTATCTCAAGGGGAAGGAAAAGCTTGTTAGTATAAAAGAAACAATGAAAAATATCCAAAAATATCACAAGGTAATTATATCCCTGTAATCACACCATTTAGTATTTGGCTTTTAACCCTTTCACTGCTTAAAGAACATACTTACATGTAATACACCCAATATGAACTCATTAATTTGTTTGTAGGATGTACATGAGCATTACCATGTCATAATTATAGATTCAACTTTTTGTTGTTCTTCCAGTGCATTGATGAAGCTGTGACAAGACGATGTAAAGCATATGAAGAGTTTAGAAGCAATATATCTTTACGAGCCAAGTACTTTTTCATAATGTTGCTGTCACAGCGTGGGTACACTGGCAAAATGAATATAGATCATAAAAAAGAAACTCTTTGCCTGGAGGTAAGCTTATATCAATTCTGATACATCTTATAATTCAGTCTATCTTGTAATAATTTAATGACCCAGGAAGGGGTGAAGAGGCAGTAGGGTGGAAACAGAATGAAACCATGTGAAAAGAAAGTTTGTAAAAGGATACAATTTGTTTTTTTCACTTGTAACCTTTTCTGCAGGTAAATGTGGACCATGGTAGTAAGAAGTTTTCCAAGAACACAAAATCTTTATCTGGTGGTGAGCGCTCATTTTCTACCATTTGTTTTGTGATGGCATTGTGGGAAGCAATAGAGACTCCTTTCAGATGTCTGGATGAGTTTGATGTGTTCATGGTAAGTATTGTAATATTTGATTCTAGTACAGTGTAGGTACATATTATTTTATGAAATATAACTTACTTTGATAATAAGACATAACAGCAATATATTTTACATGCTTGATAGGATATGATTAATCGACGTATCAGTATGAACATGTTACTAAAGGCTGGTAAGGAGCAATCCAATAGACAGTTTATTCTCCTGACACCACAGGACATGAGGTAAGCTGTCATGTACTCCACGAAATTATCCAGACTTATCCACATTAGGATTGCACGTATGTGTACACTGGTCTACAACATCAGCTAAGAGTATTCATTTTTTACTTGACAGCGCTATTGAAGGGGGATCTACTGTAAAGATATTCAAACTTACAGACCCAGAGAGATGAAAGTTATTTGTATATATTACATCAAATAATAAGAATATTATGACAAAATGTAAAAAGATGTTAGAAAGCACTCGAATACATATAGACTTTTGACATGTTCCTATTGGACAGGTGTATCATAGTGAAGAACTAAACCTCCCTCGGCTTTGGGGGCACTTAATCATTAATATTATTATAATTATAATAAAAGGTTACTGTTAATATTTTATTATTTTACATAATCAAAACAAATTTTGAAAATTGTCAATATTTTTTATGTACATGTAAGATGAATGATTATGAAAGTAAAAAAAAAAAAAAAATACTACAGATTACTAAAAAGCATAGTAATAAATGCTTGGATGTTTTGAAAACTGCCTGGTATTTAAAATCTATTATTTTGTAGACTCTGACTCTTCTTTAAAGATACAAACAACAAACCAGACATCAACTGGCTATTGTGAGCAATTTTTATTTTGTTTTAACTTTTTTAGCCCCCTTTTCAAAATCCTCTTTGTTAAGTCTGTACGCCCAATGCTGTAATGTTTGACGCACTACTGGTGATACTCCATGGTTGTCATAGGAACAGCCACTGCGTACAATCTTTGTAATAAGGTTATTTCTCCATCTACCTTTATCCCCAGCACACTTAAGCCAACGACTAATCTGACGATCATCATCATCTGTTCGCCGACCAAGGTAGAATCGACAATACCACTGAAACCATCCGTAAGGGTCTTGTTTCACAATCCATCCGCTGGTCTCCCACATCTCTAAGCTTCCTCCACATTTAACATTGTAAGTGTTAACATCCATGTGGTATATTGACGAGGCTACTTGTCTGTTGATTGATAAACCCTCAAACCAATCTGAGGGGAATTCTTTCCATTCTCCAGAATACTTTTCTCCTGATAAAAACAATAAATAATTAGCATAATTAACACCAAGACAGTGCATAAGTCTGGAGGAGCAGCACTGTCTAGTCCCCTAGAAAAAATCCTCTCTACATACCTGTAACACTAGATTTGATTGGCCTGTAGTATGTACCACCAAAACTACCATTCTGAAGAATCTCTTTAGGTGTTAAATTAGGCTTGAATTCTGGATGATCAGGAAATACTAGTTTGCCATGTTTATCTCTTTTAAGCTTTTCTTGTTTTGGCGAGTCTTTTTTCTGTTTTGTCTCTTTCTTGTTTGTAGAACTTTGCTTTGATTTTTGGTTTTCTGGCTCAGATTTCTTCAGTTTTTTTTCTGAAATCTTCGTCTTCTTAGTCAAAGGAGCCTCTTTGTCTGTTTTTTCAGAGTGTAGTCGTTTTTTAGGGGCCATTTTATCGTAAACCTCAATATTTAGGTTTGATTGTGTTGTCACTGACCACGTGTTTGTTACGTAATCTTGACCGCGTAGGCTTGGATACTAACCCTACCCGCAAGGCATGACGGGTACTAGTCTTAGTCCTCCTCGGTATTCAAGATGGCTGCCATTTTTTATCACATCTGGGTTTGAAGGGTTTCTTGTTTTTTTGGTTCTTTAAAAAGCGGTTTTAGACTCATTGAGTGGATTATTCTCACAACCAAGGGACAATCTAAAGTCTACAGGGTCATGATTTGTTAATATGGGTAAAAATCGCGATAAACAGAGAACAAAAGGGAATTTAAAGGTGAGATGTGGTGATGACGCAACTAAGCTTTTGAAACACGTAACAAGAACTAAATATCATTTATTTGACTTACAATTTAGTTATAGCTTAAAGATATATTTTGTCAAAATGTGCTGTGAACTTTATTCGTAAATACAAAGGCTTAGATCTTCAAGGTCATAGGAATTTGCGTCCAAAACTTCATCAATATGACAAGTGTATTAAGCTTACTTATTTGTGTATCTAGATGTAGATGTATTTGTGGTATGTACATGTAAGTATTTGGTAATTCATAACAAGCTATATTCAGGCCTACATTTTAGGGGCTATTTAAACCTGAAATCAATTATATAATCGCGTGTGAAAGTGTTCCTACAAATCTCTCTACCCATCTTGTCCCATCCAGCCATCCAGTAGTGGACGTGCAGCGGCACTAGTGACAAGAGATGGTGCTCTTGGGTTTGTTGGATTTTCTGGACAAGGCTCAGCTAATTTAGGGTATGTTCCCATGACAACAAGCCTTGGTGATGAAGTGGATAGCTCAGTTGATGCAGATTTTAGAATGGTCATGAGGAAGTTGTCTAAGAGAGATTCTCTTACAAAATACAAAGTAAGTAGAATGGTACTTAGACATGGAAATTGTTATAACTTTAAGTGGGTGAAGGGGATTGTGATAGACAGAGGCCTATTGTGCAAAGCTTATTAGTTTGCTGTCCCTAAAATTTCAATCTCTTCTGCATGTCTGCCTGCCTGCCTTTCAGTCAGTTTGTTGATCTTGACTTTTTAAACCAAAAATGAAACCAGGTTTAACCAAATAAATGTAACCTTTCCAGGCTTTGCAGGAATTTAGTGAATTGTGTAAAAACTCTAAATCAGATGTTGTAGAAGGCGTACTTCCTTTCTGGCCAAGACTATACAACAAACTTGCAATGGTGAGTTTTAAAAAACATCTCCTGTAAATCCTATATACTGTAATCATATGTTAAAAATACTATCAATATCAATCTAATCTGTAATAGGACTGTTATGAGGTGAGCTATCACTGAAGAGCCAAAACTAGAAGTGTCAGAAGTTCAGAAATCTTATTTATTTATATCTTTAGGATATTGATCACCGTGTGAGAGAAGGGACCCAAGAAGCCATGTTACAATTGGTTAAGAGAGTGGGTCGTAACCTTGCACCTCATCTCAAGTTACTGATGGGTGTTTGGTTGTGTGCACAGTTTGATAGCTATGCGACTGTTGCATCAGCAGCACAGCATGCATTTCAAGCCGCATTTTCTGAAGCGAAGCAGCAGGAGGCCTTGATGTTCTGTCGTGTTGGCTTATGTGAGGTATGTTATCAATTTTGCATTCTTATTATAATTTGTGCCCTATGGATTTTCTGTACAGAGGGTACCAGAACAATATACCCTCCTCAGACACCTCCCCCCCCAAAACACACCCACCCATCCCTTGGAAATTCCAATTCCCTTCTATTACTGTTACAGTGTTATTATTAATGATTTTTTATACTAATGATAATGATTTCATGATATTCTTAGTATCTGGAAGACAATATTCTTAGACAGACTGCAGAAACTCTTTCAGATACAAAGTAAGTAAAATCAAAGGTTATGTAGAGACAAAAAAATATATATTATTTTTATTATTATATAATAAAGTTCTCTTCTTGGAAAGAGCAATTTATAACTAATTTGTTATTATTATAATTGATTATTGTTGAGCCTTAAATTCATTTTCATGGCAATGAAATATGTGTAAAATTCGTGATATATTGCTTTTAAATTTCCTTGCAGGGTCATATCTAAGGAAGATCGGGATTCAAAGTACCATCGTGTTGTAGCTTCTTCTGTTCTTGCTCTTGGTTATCTCATATCTGTCAGTAGTACAGAAATTAATTCAGAAATGAAGGAAAGATACCAGGAAATGTTTGAAGAAAAGAAACTATGGAAACTAGCCCGACATGCTTCACCACTTGTAAGTGTATAAATAAACATGATAAAATTTGACCAAGAAAAAGAAACCTGCAGACACCCTTGTGTTTTATTTGTAACCCAGCTAAATAAAGTATTTTTTTCTATTTTCTTACCCCACAGATCCGCAGTGCTATCTTCTCACTGGTTATTAACTCCTGTTTGAAGATACCATCAGTTGTTCAGTCTGTAAGCTCTCATGTCTGTCCTGTTGTCTTGTCCTCATTAGATGAATCAGAGCCTGCAGTATGTCAGAACTTATGGGGTGCAGTACTATTTGTTTTGCGAACTATTCCGGTAGGTTAAAAATGTGTTCTATGAATAACAAGGGTATTTTTAAAAGACCATTTTATGACAGTCTCCTGGACTCAATCCTTATAATTGTTTGTTTTTTAGAACTGTTGGGAGCAAGTGAATGTTCGTAAAGCTGTTTTACCTAAGCTGTGGTCAGTTCTTAGGAATGGTGGTTATGGCTGTGCTTCTGTTATCTATCCAAGCCTCCTTCCATTTCTTAGTAAGATACCACAACAGGTACACAGTAATAGGTGCACCTATAATGATGTATTTTGTTTTGGTTAATTGTCATTTAAACTGTTAACCAAAAATCTATTGGATCATCCAACAAAGTAATGTGACAAAACCTATTATTGAAATGGTTGTTACATTAAGATCACAAGGACAATGTTATAAACACATCCACCTATAAATTATTCACATGGTATAGATTATGAATGTGGTAAACATATATAGTGTTGACATAATTTATTTACTTCCACTACACACTTAACCATGAGATGTTTTTTCCTTAACATGGTAGGTGATAGGTGAAGGGGTTGTCTTTTATCGTGAGTTCTTTGACAATCTACAAGTAGGATTAAAGGATCCAAAGGTGCTCTCCAGCCCATCTGAAAGTGCTGTTGTCATGACAACATACATGGAATGCTTGCAGTACTGTTTGCTACACCCTATAACACAAAATGGAAGTGCGATGTCAATAAGAGAGTATCTGACAAAAGATCAGGTAATATTGCTGTACCTGTTTATTTAAAGGTTTCCATGGTAACCTGCATAGTATGTTGGGGTGCACATATATTGACTCGTCAAATGTTTTTTCCTACAGTTGCTACCAATGATAAAGGTGTCACTAGAGCCTGGGACCAAGTTACCCACAATGCCCCTGTACATTGCTCTTAGTAATTTACTGAACTACTTGACTACAACAAATACAAAACAGACCATTACCTTAGAAACAGTTGCCATGGAAACAGTCACCACAGAAACCAAAGAGGTTTCTTTTGAGAATATTCCTACAGAATCTAAAGATACATGCACTAATGAAGAAAGACCTGTTTTAGAGGCAGATTTAATTTTGAGCTGGTTCTGGGAAGGTTTTAATTCTCTTTTGTTATCAGTTCTTCAGCATCCAAATGAGAAGGTATGAAAAGTAATTGACATTTATGTTGTATGGGTTCCCTGTGGTGCGTACCACAGGCAACCCAGAAATAAGGTTTCAAGCATTCTGGCTTGTAACTATTTTTATCAACCCCTCTTCCTGCCATCTGTGGTTGATAGACCATTTCTTTTCTTTTTTTTAGTTGAATGTAGCTATGGCAGACTGTATGACACATTGTCTTATTTGTATCAAATCACCTTCACTCCTCTCCAAACGACAGAAGAAAAGTAAGGTTGCTTTCTGCAACTCTTCAACTGAATCAATAAAAGAGCCACCACTAGCAGAACCTGAAGACAAACCAGCTATAACTAGCTCTGCAAAAATAGAAGACTTGTATGACGGTCATCTTCTTGAACTGGTGACGGAAATCTGTTTATTTTGTCAGAAAGAAATGAAAAACAAAAGGCAACCTTCAGTTTACCTTAGAATTTTATCAACTCTTTTTCCACATTTTGTTTCAATAAAACTATTACAAGTATTGCTGGACAAGGCTGACACAGATTCAGATGATTTCAACAAACTTTGTGAGGAATTTCTTGGTGTTGTGGTGTATCCATTGTTCATGGACTGTGATGTGCAAAAACAAGATAATACTCATGTCATTAGCTTGTTATTTGGTGTTTTACGTTTATTCAGTTCAGAGGAACAAGTACATCATTTGAATAAAGTAATTGAGGTAAGAAATACATTGACAGGTGTGGCTCCATAAAACATCCTAACCTTCTCTGTGGGGAAGTCAGGTCCAGGATTTTGATTCTCTTGATTTTTTGGTATTTATTATTTTTAGGTAAACAACAGTACAGATTTCTTGTGTACTTTACTACAACAGGTAAATGGTTAGATCAGGCTTTTTGATAAGTGATTTGATTGACAAGCCTTTGATTACTGTGATGTTATGATTTACAGGGAACACAAGAGAGACTTCCTGGAGTGTCTGACTGGCTGAAAAGTCATTCAGGATCTGAGAGAATACAGAAACTGCTTAGAGTAGCTTCATTGGAAGACCAGGATAGCAGCTCCTTATGGGAAATACTACATCTGTGCCTCTGCTCTGACGAGAAAGGTGAGGAAGGATTAGATGATGATGATGATGATAAATAATATACGAGTCACTTGGTTATTTCATTTTTTCTGTTCTATTTTGTTTTTCAGGGCCACTTGTCAATAAACCATGTGTAGACATCATTTTGGAAAGTTTTGTAGAAATGTTCCGTAGAAAAACCATCGTTGGACTTGGGAGAGTCATAAAGATACTTCAAGATTATTTTGAGTGGTGTCAAGACCAGGTACACTAAATTTGTTCCATATAATATATAACATTTATCCCAAACCGTAGAAAATACAGCCAATCAGAATGCAGGAATGCTGTTGTATATTTGTTGGTATTCCACTCTTTCTTCTCATCATGCATTTGTATTTTCTATGGTGTGGGATAAAATAGTTATACAATGCTTTTCTTGTGGCACACCATGGAATATCCCACGCATCACTTGTATTTTCTTTGTATACACTCTTACCTAAAGGCTCATGTGCAGGGCTCGAAATAATGGCCGGACATACGCAGGTCAAGATGACCTTTCAAATAAATTTTTGGCCGATCATTACCGATTTTTGAAAGGTCAAAAATTGTTATAATTAACCAATAGTAATTTCTTTGAATTGATAGTTCTTTTTT
>WUAP02050338.1:0-18263 GCA_015163945.2 Stichodactyla helianthus
CACATTTGAATTTCTAATTTTATTCCTCTATTATTACTGTTGGTCAATTCCCAAATGCAAACAACCTTCCTTTTTCTGATATTATACACCAATTTCAAAAAAGGTTGTCAGTTGGTGATCTGAAATCTGGAATCTGAGCCAGATAATAATTCTCAAGTGTGTAGGCCATTGCTCAATAATTAGAAGGTCATTTCATATTTAGCTAGTTACTGATTACAAACTTAGCTACCGGTAAAGGATAAAACTTAATTTAAGAAAACTTAAATTTTAAATTAATTTAATTAATTAGTTTAAATTTAAATTTTAAATTAATTTAAATAATTAATTAGTTTAATTTAAAAAGAAATAAGCTCATGCACTCGATTCCTCCCAGTCTCAGATTTCAGATTTCAGATTGCCGACCAACAACCTTTTTTGAAATAGGTGTATATTTTTAATACGCCTTGTACAACATTTAACACATCAGTGAATAAAAAGTGATTTAACAATTGACTTTATTTAGTTGTTATGGTTTGAATATTTAATTACAGGTCTATTTTTGCCTCTATTATAGTTATAATAATTACATTATGTTACACAGTAATTAACATATCAGTGTATTAGTGACAGAGTGGATTTTGAATAACAAGTAAAATATTAACTGGTTGATCTCTAGCTCACAGTGGCCAGTTTAAGAAACACTATTAAGTAGTTATACCTAACTCCACAACAGTGATAATATTTGATGGCACAAACAGTTGCAGTATAATTAGATGATTATTACCCTGGGAACTGACAGCAAATTGTAAATTGTATGTTAATGAATTAATGTGGTTAAATGAAATTTAGGCAAAGTTAAACTGATCTGAGTAGCTATGCATGGGCGTTGCTGCCTTGCTGGGCCAATACGCAGGTCACACGCTATTATCACAATAATCACATGCTATATTGTGATCTCGCTAGCATTATCTTTGATCCACTGGCATGCAACGCTATTGATGTTCACAACATCACCTAATGCTATATATGGCAAATCAGTCAATGGGATCACATGCTAATCATGTGATCATGCTAGCATGACCTCTGGCCAACAATCGCTTGCTTTACAATATCGCTATCGCTAGCTAGAAAGCACTACGCAAAGCTATTCTACAATATTCCCACCCTCCCTTCCCTAAGGCGGTATAGGTTAAGTATTCCACTGACTTTATTGTCAGTGTGACAGGTGCACGGTGGGTTGTGACAGTTGCCATGGTTACTGCTTTTTATGTTCCCGACAACTCTCATCCCACCAAACATCACCTAATGCCAAGCTTATCTACTAGTGATGAGTTTAAATATAGGAAATACTTCGATATCCTGTTCACAGGAAGGTAAGGAAACTAGCATCATGGAATTGCTTTGACTCTCATCATCCTAATCTTCATGGAAACAGGGTATTAAATACAACAGTAACCTGACTATGATCTAAGACTGAAGCAGGCCTTGTTCACTTAGGCTTCGAAGAAAGCCTAACACTGACTCTGTAAAGAACTGCAAATAAAAGATAAAATTGCCAAATTAGTTTATAGTGAAGGCTCAAAATAATGATTGGACATGATGACTGCTGGCCACATTGATTTTAGCTTGGACATTACTGCCTTTCTGGTAAGCCACACAGAAATATGAAGGTAGTGTGGGAAATTACACCATTCGAGAAGAATTAATGAAAAGTGGCTCAATGCCATGAGTGCATACCGTAGCATGGGTGGTATTAAGCTACTTTCATCAAATATATTAGCAGTATTTTTCATTAAGGTGACTGGCTACTATTGGATTTTATATTTAACTCTTTTAAAAATAGCATCATTTTTAACGGAAATTTAACGCTGATTTAATTCAAATATGAACAGAAAAATAGCCGGTGTCCCAAACTACTCTTTTTTTAGATAATCAAGCTTATGGATGGGTGTTTATAAGTTTTGGAAACAAAAATCTTTTTAGCCGAAGTGAGTACAGTAGGAAAAAAATTTAAAGCTCAAAAGATAATAGCTAATACAAAGACTATTTGTACAGACGTCAAATGGTTGATAATGCTACAACATGACATAAATAACTTTAAGATAAGAAGATGAAAATACCTGGATTTGGCATATTTTGTTCAACCAGTGCCTGGAAAACGTCCCATTGAGTTGAGTAGAAATTCATACAAAACTTCACTTTTTTGTAAGTTCTAATATTCAACTCTTTGAAAAATTTTGATATGACATAGATTTTTGGAGCTTTTTCAAATAAGCACATATTAAAAAGTATAGAGTCCAGTGCAAAATTTGAGGTTTTTACCTTCTTGAAGTTCAAAACATGTATGGTTCTTCAATCTTTTTCAGTAAAATTCTGAAGGTTACCATCATGGTAATTCCATGGAAATTATGCATGCGCAAGCTTGTGGGCTCAGAAACTCAATGCAATAGTAGCCAGCCACCTCAATTCTTTGAAAACTAAGGTGTGATTTCCTATTAATATCACAATATCTACAAAAAATACAAGCTTCTGATCTAGTTGTTTTGCATTGTGTGACATGACTCTGGACATTGCAAAGATGAGTGCAATCAATTAATTGCACAGTATTAAGAAAAATGTACAGTTGAACAGCCAATCCGAATCGAGGATTTTGTTTAGGTGTGATATTAATAATTTATTATTGAATGAATAAGTGGTTATTGCTTAACCAAGCAGCGTATAAACAAAATAATGTAATTGGTGAATTTGGGCTGTAAATTCTTATGAAAATCTAAGCATAGCTGAGATCCTAATTTTGATATTGTTAGGTAACTAAAAATAAAATTATTACAGTCGCTTTCACATATCTTTTGAAGATCGGATTCTGAAGTTTGTTCCCAAGTTCCCAAGTTCGTCGGCGAACTTCAAACATTCGTTACGAAGTTCGGAATGAACTTGGCAAGTTCAAAACAAACTTTGGAACTTTGTTGGCACCGCAGTTGACAAGTAGAGTACCGCTAACGAGCTTCAAAACAAAATAGATAAGTAAAGATTCTTTTAAAAAAATACATCAGTAAATTAATTTACCTTGAGATTGCAACTTAAACTTTTAACCAATTACCACATCGAGTAAAAAAAGCACAAAGTGATGATGTTCGCCTACTTAAGACAGGCAAAAAATTCCACAATCACGAAAGGTAAGCTTAACTGAATTACACACTAAAAGCACACTTCAAGATAAATTTTGCAATAAATTTCTAAAATTATATTTTAATTCGAGGCCATACTATCTGCCTTTGATGAACAATGAAAAAAGCTAAAAGAACTGCTAATTTGGGAGAAGGAGGAATGCAATGAAATTCAGATTTTAGACAGTTTGCTTCAAAAGATTTAATAAGTAAGATTTACTGATCTGTGCTTGAATTTGGCCCTCCAACCAACGATTCATATTTTTTCCTGACGAACATACTTAGGAAGCGCTTTCTTTTTTTTTGAATAGAAAAACAATCCATGATTGTTTATAAATATCGTCAAAGAACTTAACTTTGAATTTCGAACTTCGTCGCCAACAAAGTTCCGAGGTTTGTTTTGAACTTGCCAAGTTCATTCCGAACTTCATAACGAATGTTTGAAGTTGGCAGATGAACTTGGGAACTTGGGAACAAACTTCGGAATCCGATCGTCAAAAGATATGTGAAAGCGACTGTAAACCTAAGTTTATTCTAGCAGAACAATTTGAATTAATACTTGAAAGTTTGAAGTGGCAATTTTGACTGGACATTTTCTGTTGATCAGTGACCTTATTTTGAGCCCTAAATGCTGCACCTGAATGTTTATAACTGACAAGATTGAAGGTCTAGCAATTTGCAAAATACAGTCAAAAAGGCTGTATCTCTGTTATTGGGTATTGCTGTACAAGTTGCAGGTGCAATAAAAATTAACTGGTGCACAGTATCCCAGTTATCTATAACTGTCTAGCCAAGGATTGAACCATAAGTCACTGGTGACTGTTGCATGTTGTTTTCCATAAGAGTATCACAGTCTTTTTAAACATACCTGAGGTTGACAGTACTCTTCTAACCAATTGAATGTGCCTGATGACAGACTGTCAAAATCTGTGACATTTACAGAGCTGTTGAATGTTGCAAACTGTTTTTCCATGATCTGTTTAAACTAGAAGCATGTTATTCACTCATTAAAATATCATTTCACATCGATCCTGTGTACCCTTTCTGTAGGAAATCTATTCTAATTTGTGGAAATCTAATCTAATTTGTCACACTAGGAAACTAAAAACAAGGGATCAAGTAGAAATTGCTGCACAGTTTTGATAATGTATTTTATTTAAGTCAACCTTATTTACCACATTAAACTTGATTTCATCTGGGACTGCTTGTTGTCCTTGAACAGGCTGTTAATAGATGAAATAACTTATCACCAGTGACATCATAAATGAGAACATTGAAATAACATTACAGAAATGCCACATGAAAAATATTCTAACCCGTAATCTCTAATCTGACTAAAAACAAAATATTAAACACTAGACCATCACCTACTTGGTTTTGATGAGCCATTGCAATTGATTCATAATTACTGCAAATGAATAAAAACAAGATAAACTAATACCGTATAGGTAAACAAGGCTGGCTGAGCAACAATTAACAAAGGCACTTCCAGTGGAATACATCTAATGTATCACAAACACTATGGAATGATCATAAACTGCTTTCAGAAAGGTTTCTTGCTTTACTTGAATTTGACTTTCAAATTTCATCTATAGAATTTTTAAAATCCCAACAAAATGTATGAATGTGCTTGTGATCAGAATCTCAGGTGTGCAGTTTTCTAGCAGACTTTGTTTGGCTTGTGGGACATAGCAACTACAGTAATTATATTGGCTTAAAACCATGAATTGTGAATAATGATCTTCTTGCAAAAAGAGTTGAGTGCAGGATATTATGGGTCCCAAATCACTTTAATCGCATTTACTGCACTCACGCTTTCATGATTCTGAATGCCATGACATCTTTTTTCAACTTGTCTAATTCTTCCTCATGCTTTTTTTTCCCCTGGATCATGTAGTTAATATAATCAATAGCTGCAGGCAAGAGGAAAATATGAAACTTTAATATTGATGTATCTTTAAAGTTTTAATAAGGAAAATATTACTGCTAATATATACAGTAAAGCATGAGAGCCTCAAAAATACCATGAGAAAAGGCCTTAAATGACCAATTACTTACTAAATTTTAGACTAACATTGTTTCTTTTGTTGTTGTTGTTGTTGTTACAACTTACTGCTACTTACTTTTCTGTAAAATTACAGCCTTGCTGGGCTTCAAATTTCCTGCAGACCCATTTTGATGATGACATGTTGGTACAATCAACTGTAAGTCATCATAACCTTTCTGGAAATGAATGCAGTGACATAAATTATTAAAGTAAAGTTAAATGGAGAATATTTCAGTATAAATAACAATTAAAAATTGAATGTTGGTAGTCCCATCATAATGGCAAAGTGCTCTTCCCAGGGGTAAACCATACCATTAATGGAAAGCACAGGTGGCGTAGTGGTGAGAGCACTCGCCTCTCACCACGTCTCAGGTTCGATACTTGCTATCACATGTGAGTAGAGTTGTTTGTTGGTTCTCTCCCGTGCTTCGAGGGTTTTTCTCCGGGTACTCATTATTCAGTGGATGAAGAGCCACTCCGTGGAAATGCCACTGCCAAATCCATTATTATTTATTATTATTATTATTATTACCATGTCATTGGATGCCATACAAACACTAATATTTTCTGAATTATGACTTTGACACATCAGTATGGTTATTACAATAATCTAAAGTTTTCTTATTCTGTATACCCTGATTGCATCTCTTCTTCTCTGTTCAGCTACACTGTGTGCAAATCTTCGGTGTTGTTTGGGATTGGATGATGCATCTACAAGTATGTCTGTATCATCTGCCAAACGATTATAACAATGTTAAAGATATCATTGTGTTATAAATGTTGATAAGGTACATAACATTTTACTTATTGGCAAGCCAGTCTGGCCAAAAATGGAAAATTTGATTGGTTGGTGAGAGATCCAGATTTTTTCATCCAGACTGCTCTTCAAAAGTTACGGATTGCTTTCAATAATTTTGTTTCCCATGCCTATGATAAACTATTTAATGACCAAGCTTGTTTGGTCTGGATGGGGAGATATTTTTCTCCTTTCTCTTGTGTATGGACCATGCCCTGGCTCAGTCTATACAAACATGAAAAGAACTCAACCAATATCCCCCATTTGGACCTCATGCTCAGTCAATAATCCCTATATACATATGACAGATATAGGTCCTGTTTACATGGATACACAGTTTCAAAAGAACATACTTTAGTTAAAAACAGTAAGACCCAGGTTAAAAAATAAAATATTGTTGTAGGGTCAATTAAAAAATTCAAGGATGGTTTTTCAGTTAAATCAGAACACTTTGCATTCTGAGGTTTGTAGTCACATTCACCTCTCACTCAAAACCAGTATTTTGACAATCTCTCAAAAATATTCTCCATTTATCTTGAGCTATTGACATTTTTTCTATTACTGCCCAAGTTATGCCAGCATTATTCTATGATACAACTACATACTGTAAGATATCTTTAAGTTAATTTATATTTGCTGTTATAATAAAAGCTTTACTTGGGCAGGACTCTCCCCTAAAAGGGTGGGGTGCTTTTTGTATTTAAGGCTGAAATTTCTATCAATAGTTTAGTACATAGTACATACAAAACATATTTTATGTGCTAACAGAGGTTCAAGGTTCAGGCAAGCTTTTGTGGTAACTTGATCATGTAAAATAATCTAAAATTAGAACCTCCAATTGAGTTTGTCAGCACATTAATCATATAAAAATCCTTTTCCAGAAGCAGAAGGCCTTTTCATTTTTTAACACTTTTAAATTTGAGAAAATGTTGTCATAATCTATTGCTTTAGAATAAATTGATCAACATTTTAGGGATAAAATTAATTGTTCAGGATGAGATCTATGGAGCTATTTATTACAATTTATAATTAGCACCACCCAACTGTATGGGAGCTCCCCTTGTTATCATGACACATGACACAATTAAAAATCAGAATTTTGATTGTCACTTATTAAAAGATTAAATAAAATTCACATAAAAACACTCACCATAATTTTTTATTGTTTCCTCAGGACTTGGAGGTTCTGATTTAATATGCCCTCCTCCTGATTCTTTCAATGAAATAAAAAATAACTGTTTTACTGTACTTTGCATAGTAAAATCCTGGACGCTGGGGTTGCATTTTTAAGAGGGTGCAAATTGACCAGTTTATATCAAAGTAAATGACGTCCAACCCATTTTCCTTACTGTAACCAGCCATAGAATAGCTTCAGTAAAGGATTCAACTCAAGTAGAACCACAAGAGAAACAAATGAATGACACTAAGACTTGAAAAATTATAAAAATACATCCCAAGCTTAGCTGTTGGTCCACAAATGGACAACAATTGGCCAACCATTGACTAATGATTGGCTATTAACAAGCTGAGAGATGGCTAATGATCAGCCAATGGTTGGTTGACATGTGTTGGCTAATATTATCAAGTATACAATCTAGGAATTAAGGTTGGTATAGGTTGAATGGTTGTATGTGCCATTTAAACACACCACAATATTTTTTATTAGGTGGATATCAAGATCAGGATGCTTATTAAAATAAGAGTATAATTACAACTATTATTATGCTATTTTAATTATTTTAATTACTTTAGTTATTTTCATTATTTTCATTAGTTTAATTTATTTTACAGTGCGACCACTCCAACCAAGTCCACCCAAACAAATTTTCGTGTAAATTATCCAATCATGATTGAGTATATAAACAATAGAATCTCTACAAATGTTTGAAATTTCACTTAAAATGCACAGAATTTGCTTTGTACGAATTACATTAAAATTGAACAAGAAACATCATATGCTGTAGAAACTCACAACAAATCTGTAGTAAAGTGTCAAAAACGAACATTGAAATTTTCTCTGAAAATTTGTTTTAGTGGCCTTGGTTGGAGTAGTCGCACTGTAATTGTTTTAATTATGATGCTACTTAAATTATTATTTATTTTATTTTAATTAATTTTAAAAATAAATAATTTGACAGTTAATTACCAAGCAGATAAGAAAAATATGATAAAGAAGAAAAAAGAAACTAAGATATCAAAATTTGAAGATGGCTATGTTGAAGTTCAATTTGACTGACCAGTTGAATTTGACATAGGTCAAATCACACTAGTCCAATTTGACCACAGGTCAAATCAAACTACCGGTAGTTCAATTTGACCACAAGTATCTTGGGGTCAGGTTTAGGGTGAATATCAGGGAAGGCCTTTTATAGTACCTTGGGGTTAGGTTTAGGGTGAATATCAGGGAAGGCCTTATATTTATAGTATCTTGGGGTTAGGTTTAGGGTGAATATCAGGGAAGGCTATATATTTATTGTACCTTGGGGTTAGGTTTAGGGTGAATATCAAGCAAGCAAGTCCATATTTTGCTTTTGTGCACATGCTTGAATTTTAATTACTAATGATGACGTAATATATTTGAATTCATAAATAAAATAAAAATCCAATCTGATAATGGCATCGCAATCTTCGATGGTCAAGTGGTTAAGCTTACATTACAAAGCGAGAGGGCAGGGGTTCAAATCCTGATCAGGTAAGAAAAAAATTAAATAAAAAAAAATTAGATAATGGTAAGTCATATACAAAGAAAGACAATCCCAGCGAGGTTTGAATCCCAGCAAGGTTGGAAATTTATTTTTCCGAATTTATTTCCAAGGGTCTTTCGCCCGGAATAACCTCCTTTCTAAGCACTATAATTTTCCAATATTTCTAATTCATACAAAGAAAGACAGATTAGAGAGAGAGAGAGAGAGAGGGGAGGGTAAGGAGAAAGAGATTAGGGGGGTAAGTTGACAGGGAGTTAAGGGAAGTGAGGGTAAAAAGATTATTTGTCCCCTCCCTAAAAAAAAAACAAAATTAAACTAGTTTGATTTGACCTGTGGTCAAATTCACCTGGTCGGTCAAATTGAACTTCAACAGCTATCTGTACTAAGTTGAGACCCTTAGTCTACGTAAGAGGTACAAGAGATGTTTTACAAATATCTCATGCACTGATTGGCTATTTTCTTGTCAACAATGAAAGGACAGATAGAAATGCTGTCCCTAATGAACCTGTGCTCTTTCAGTTGTTTGTTTTGATTACTAGCTTAGAGGAATTGACACCAGCTTGTATGCCTTATCAAAAAGAAATTTTGTCATCACATTTTCAAAGAAGAATGTAGGTCCACTCGGCTATGCCTGTAAATTCATAACTACTTCGACAATGTCATCACATTTATCAACAATAAAAGGACAGACACATAAAAAAGCAGATGTTAATTTGTTAATTAGGACAACAGTTCAACGACATAAATGGGACAATCTGTATTTATGTTCAAAACAGTTACTCTATCAGTTACCGTCAATAATTATAACAAAATGGGTGGATTACTAGGCCGTCTTTCAAGTGAAATTACATTGTATTCAATACATGTCTTACCATCTTGATCCATATTTGCTGTTTGCATTGGCTGTATGTCTGAGATATTCTGACAAAAACCCTAAAATTTAACATTATAGTCAGGATTTCATACTTAAAAAGTACAATGCGGATGACTTTTTCACTACGTTCAATCTGTGATTCCAAAGTTTTAACTATCTTGAAGCGTTCTTTATATACTAGAATTAAATCAAATATATGATTATGCCCGACAACAAAGTACTTTTGGACTGCAAACAAGCTTAAACTTATATTTGGCTAATATTGCTATAATTTTCAAGTCTAACAACGCCTGCTCCATCATTTAAAAGACGTTTTTACAAAGAAAAATCATTCCGGTATTGCACGTAACAGTTTTTGATTGAAAATTTCGTATATTTAGTAAAGAAAATCTTACTTCTTGTTGAGAAGTCCATCCTTCACTTCTGTCTACTTCGTCCGCCATCTTGTGACTTGTGCACAGGGAGCCCAAGCAATGAATCTGACATGAATTAGAAAAAAAAAATTTTATAAGAATATGAAAATAAAATTTCAACCAAGAAATTTTTTAAAAACCATTTTAATCCATTCTAGAGGTTAAATAAAGAAGACAAAAACAATTTTAGAAGGTTGAAATTTTATTTTTCATATTCTTAACATTTTTTTTTTCTAATTCATGTCAGATTCATTGCTTGGGCTCCCTGTGACTTGTGTCTATACTTCATGTCTCTAACTTTTTAATGCATCGACACAGGTAGCCCAATCACGGCAAGAGTTGTCGCCCGATTAACTGCGCACTGTGCGATGGTCAACAAACGAAAAAGGAAAAAGCCATTGCTTCATTTCCTCCTTTATATGGATTTTCTTTTGCTTCATTTATGCAGAACATTTAGATGAACTAGTTGGCTGTTAATTTAGGGACCAAAGGAAAACAACATTACTTTCCCTGTGAAGGCTCAGCCTGATACCGGCTAACTTTATTTTGAACCGTTAGATAATCCTACTGATGGATCATCCATTTATTTACGGGCATGGGAATTAGTGGAAAATCATTGATAAATCATATGACCCCTAGTCTCCCTCGCAGCCGCTACTGGTGTCGTCACGCAGCGTTAAATTTCTTGTGACCCCTTATAGAGCAGATTTCGTATGACTGAAAAAGTCGCGGCACGAAACACGGCGCGGACACGGTCAAGGCGCGGCAAGGAACTTCAAATTCTAGAAAAGATCACGGTCACGGCAAGGCACGCTTACAGCATTGACCGTGCCGCGAATTTTTCACAGTCATACGAAATCTGCTCTATAACATCATTTTGTTACATGACCCCCTCCCCCATCAAACATTTTACTATCTATATTCTTGTTTTTGTTTTGTTTTGTTGTTGTTGTTTTTTTTTTTGGACCTCCTCTTTCAAAATTTTTTTTGGGTAGCACCCCATCCACACGCCATTAATGCCATATTTTTAGGTGACACCCCCTAATTCACCAAGGACCACCATGCCCATAAAAAAGAACGATCCCTAAAGGCCCCTCGCAATGCTTGAAAATGTAGCGTTGGAGGTTGCCGAGGTGAGGTTTTACACTGCAACGCGATCTCAACAACTTACAACGATTTTTCGCCGAGGTAGGCTGGGAAGGGCTTATAATAACGCCATATTGGATGATAACAAAGATGTCCGCATGCGTTCTTGAAAAAATAAGGCGCGAAAACTGCGAGAAAAGTTGCTGGAAGGGTGATACACTGTGCAAAGCGTTGTAAGTTGCTGAAATCCGTTGAGGAAAGTAGAACTGAGTTCCACCTTGTGCAACGCTGTGCGCAACAAAGACATTGCAAGGCAACTCCTGTTACACTGTGCAATTTATGTTAGCCCGCCCAAAATAGCCCACTATTGTTTCACAGGTAATAATCGACACAGGGTTCGGGTGTTTTATGCAATCACGATCCCCACCACAATAGGCATTTTCAAAAGTATATTTTTAATTTATAAATTCACTTACACAATACTTTAACTAAGTATCAAAATATCTCATACAGTCTGCTAACTCAAATGACGAAACGTCGTGGGGTATTAGGGAAATATACATCCTTAGGATTGTGGGAGCAGATTTGCCATGCAGGGCCTCTCGTTAAACGCAGGCTTCGGGGACGAACTTGGGCCAACACTGGTGAAATGCGCATATCTGTCAAATGAGGGGGAAAGTGGCAAGGCGTGTATCAAAAAGCGTACACGCTTCGCAAGTGAGTGGACATTAAGGTCCATACACACTAAGGGTTTTGCTTCAGAGACAGGCTCCCGGGTCATTTTACACAACTAGTACACACGAGAGAGCATGGTGAGTTGAGCTTGCTGCAAGTTTAGTATCAGTGAGCGTGAGCCGGGTCTACTCTCGCCACAAATGAATGAAATTTTGGTAAACACGGAGTAAAACGACCCTGGAGCCTGCTCCCGGAACAAAACTCTTTTTGTGTATAGGCCTATGTTTTCCCATCTTAATGTTCGTCACCTGACCAAAGAATATCAACGTAGCTTTTTGGAAATACTGTAGCGCCAGTTTTGACAATGGGCACCACGTTTTTCGCCATTGTTGTCAGTATCAACGAATGCGTACCGTAGATTTACTAAATCGTACGAAATTCGTCCCGCTCTATTGCCCACAGTGATGACTTCCGTTTATAGTAAAATGTATCTACTATACAAATACTTCATTATGACTGTATTTACAAAGTGAATAATCTATAAGGAATGGAATCCAAGTCATGTTACCGGGGGTTAGAGATTTGTTTAGAAAGGTTAGACGTAACAATTAGCGTGATTAACCATCGAAAGTTTCTACAAGTTATAGACGTTTCTCACACGGTGGCCATGTTGACTGAAACTATACGTTTTTGCCCGGCGAGGCTCGCATTCAAGCTCTCCAGAACGAGTTTGGAATGGCATAAACAAAGGTTTTCATTCTCATGGGAATGTGGCTGCCGCCCGAAAGGTCTATTAGTAGCCCGAATCAAAATTACTTAGCATATAAAGCGGTTCGTCATGTTAAAACCACAGAGTTCCTCTTGGAGTTTTGACTTTTCATCCTAGAAAACAGAAGAGTTGATTCTGTTTTATAGCATAACCGTAACTATCGTTTGAGAGTGGCTGATTTAGGCGCAAACGATCGGGGAAGCCATTTCATTGTTACTGCGTACCGTTGTGTACGTCATGTACACCAGTATAGTTACTACGTTTCCCACTCATGCCAAAACCGCTCTATAGCTAATATTTTCGATTCGGATAATGGAATCTCTCTTTTAACACGATTACGTATAGTCTTTGCAGCCGTTATCAACGTCGGTCAAATGTGACCGACTCTAATAACGGCTGCGAAGGACTTGATTACGGAAGTACTGGACTGGAATGCGAGCTCAGTTTTGGAGCCATTTTTGTAATGTTTCTGAAAGACTTTTTGTCGACATCTTACAAACCTTTTCTCACTCGCTCAGTTGGTATATTCTAGTTATGCAATGTTTTCGAGTGGCATAACATGAAACATCCCAAGCGTCACTTGTTTTTTATGTGCACAAAAGGAAAATACAAGTGACATGTGGGATATTCCGAGAAAGCATTGTATAACTATTTTATTCCATACCATAGAAAATACAAATGCACGATGGAAAGGAGCTAGGAGTGGAATAACGAGTAATATACAATGGCTTTCCTGCATTCTGATTGGCTGTATTTTCTATGGTGTGGTATAAATGCAGGTATACCCCTCTTACTTCAACGGTCACACCAACTATTCAGACAATGTGCCCTGCCTTGATCCTTTCCTTCAGTTACCTACATCGACAAAAATCCTTCCCGAACTCGATTGAATGACCTCAAAACAATAGTTTCACGTCGAGGTTGGACGTGATACGATACATATCAATTCCAACCTCGCTTCGGAAGCATTGTTATTTGCTCATTAAAGTGGATTGGTAATGGGCTTTAAATCACGCGGTGACCATGTTGGTTGAAAAAATACATTTCCCCCGCGTGGCCTCGCATTCAAACACTTCAGAACAAGTTCACGCGGGGAAGAACAAAAGTTTTCACTCTCTTAAAATTGAAATTAACATTGAAATTAACATGGCTTAAAGCCCATTGCGCAAATGCGCAAACCAGCCCCAAGGCAAATACTTTGTGATGACAAAATGCACGCAGACGTATGAAGTGTGATAGGGTTGTCTGCAAACAAGTGTTTACGGACTTTCAACTGGTAACAAGGAATGAGTCAGGACAAGTAGTTTGGTCACGACCAAAGATTCCTTAAGCCCCGTTTACATTAGCAATTTTGTCGCGCGACTTGAGCGGCTATTTCAATGGCGAATTTATCGCAACCCAAATGGCGCGTGTTTGCACCAAATCTCGAGCATGTTCGAATTGGTAGCGACCTGTCGCCGTAAAATTGCCATGAAGTCGTTATCTCAAGTCACGCGACAAAGTTGCTAGTGTAAACGGGCCTTAAGTTTTCCATTCTAAGTTGGGGCACCATCACTTAAAAGCCTAACAAACCCAGCACGCACTCTGCTCTATGCTGGATATCACAGAAGTAATCTCCATAGACTACCATCTTACGAAAGAATCGTTACTGTTATTCGGACTTGGAGCCCGACGAACAGAACTTCCAGAAAATTTTCCCCCATCAGCCTCATGGGAGTATTTGTATTGTTCTTGATACCTGTAATCCTGCGTATCGCTATACCGTGGCCTGCTATATTTCTCTTCTCTCGACTCTGTGGTGTAGCCATAGCTTCTGTAGTCTCGTTCGTTGCTATAAACCCGTTCGGATTGATGATCCGAGGCAGGGGACAACTGTTCATACTGGCACACAGGTTCTAAATAGTCATTGCGACTTGAGCTGGTCTCTATACCTCGCGACGATGTATGGTCATATTCGAATGTTCTACTATTCAACCGCGCGCGATCGTAATCGCTCGTAAAATCACTGGGTCGAAATCCCTCTTCTCTTTTAGAATCGACGAAATTATTACGATAGGCTGAGTCCTCTTCGTAATCCGCTTTATTGCCATAGGTAGCAGAATCCGGCTTATTCGTAGAATTGTTATCACTTGGGACACTCGGAAATCTTTCTACTGCAGATGCTCCACCAGAGGAATCAGTAGTTCTCGCGTCAGGCTGGTCCGGGCCATCTGAGAGAGCAGACGCCACACGTGATGTCGATTCTTGATCTATATCTTTTGAGTCGGCTTTCTGTTGCTTAGAAGGGTCGTCTACATTCCTCCCTTCGGCTTTTTTCTTTCGTTTTTTGCACCACATTTCGTGGCAGTCCTGCCATGTAGGAAGGCTGTAACGAATCAAAGTAAATTTATTTTAGATTAAAATTTTAAGATCTAAATTTCGACATGTATGACGTCAGGGTTAGGCTGCTAATGTTGGCTGTGGGATGGGTCACTGGTTCAATCCCTGCCAACGTTGAGTTTAGTTCGTTTGATGCTGTGATGCTTTCCTTCGCTCAACAAAAATCATCAGATGAGAAGAGCGTAGTGTATGGGTGTGGCGTTGATGATGGGACAAAAAATTTCAAGTCCCTCCCTCCCAAAAAGAGCCTGTTTTTGTAAGAAGTTTAAAAACTATTTTTTCAAAATTAAAAGTGGTTTTAAAGCCAGCAAGTTGTATGCAAATATGAAATTTAAACTGCACCCCAAATTTTGCAATCACCAAAAACATCCCCTCATCCCCCTAATTTTAAGAGTTGTTCCCCCTTTCCAAAAATGAGTGGCAAACTGAAGGTTATACAGCATTTTATGGTATGGTGTCTAAAAGGTTAACATATTTGTAGTATAATTACCTTGGAGGGATGATTTTTGAAGGGTCCAAATCTTTCAGGAAAGGATGTTCAAGGGCTTCTTCTGCTGAGATTCTTTGGCTGGGATCAAGGGTCAACATCTTGTCGAACAGGTCAAGTGCATCAGTAGGAAGGCTTCAAAAGAAAATAACCATTCTCAATAATAACATTTGTTCTAGATTCAATCAATGGCCTCCAAAATTGCTTTCTACAGTAATGTAAGCCAGTAGAGTGCTCACACTTAATCCATGAAACAATACTAAAACTAACCGGCTGAGTAAACAACTACTGGTAGCTGCGCAAAGTATTGTTGGTCAAAACCTCCGGCCCTCACTCTTTGTTTTCAAACTCATTTCTCACGTGGTTTTTGGATAACACAAAAATAAAATTTCACTCTTTAATAGTTTTGGACTTTTCTAGGCCTCAAAATACATCGGATTAAATTTCCAATTGTTTTCAGATTGAAAATAGTGCTTCAACACAGGGCCGGCCATGAAAAATCCCAACAGACTGTGATTGGTTAGAAAATTTATTTCCGCTCAGCTGGAATAACTTTTCTATATAAATCTTGTACTTATATAAATTCTGAGCAAATAAACTGTATTGTATTGAATTGTATTGACAGATAAGTTTGGGATGAGGTGCCATAGATATGTAGCCTGGGTGCCATAGATCCTCTTGCTCCATATTAATGGTCAGCACCACAGGCACCAATATCAGCACTAGAGCAAGAGAGCCTCTGGAACCCAGGGTAGTAGATATGGTATGAAATATAAAATTGAATGTATTCTAAGAATTTGTATGGAAAATGCATTGGATAACAAGAGCTTGCCATCCAAGTACATTTGTCCATACAAATCCTATTAGAATTTTTAATTTTATGTGAAATGCCATTTCTCCTGTGGGCTAAAACACTTGAGCTAAGACTTCAAGTATAAAGTTACAGGAGTTTTTAGGGGTAATTAGTAGAAAATTGAGAATTTAAGAGGAGTTTTCCAGGGCTCTTGGAGATATATTTTAAAAATTGAGTTTTCCAGGAATTCCAGGAATAGTACAAACTTTGCAAGAATTTATTCTATAATAACACAGATTCTATTGTGCACATTCCCAGTTTACTCACAAGTTGAATTCTTCTTTTACACGTCTTCTGTATTGTTTCTTGGGTTTAATTGTATGGAAGTGAGGCAAGTTAATAATTCCTGGCCACACTGCTGGAGTTGGAGTTCCACATACACGGCTGTAAAACAAACAAAAAATAAACATCTTACTATTCACTATGATACGGGGTTCAAAATAGCAGTCAGATGCCAGCGATAGCCAGCAATCTTAACATGTCTGCTGGCAATTTGTTGATCAAAAAATGAAAAAAAGTTTTTCAAAACATAAAAGAATAAAAAGCTGAGAAAAACACATTAAAACTGCTTGATATGATTTTAAAGTTATTTAACTTAGAGGGAGGAAATGCATGGTACAGTAACTGGGAAAATTGAGTTTTGAGGAAAATCCTGCAAAATCCATTATCAAACTGAAAAGTTATAAAAGTTATAAAAGTTAAAAGCCTGTGAGATGTGAATGAATAATCATTATAGTCCCCAGAGACTCATGTTCTGTTCACCTTATAAGTTCTAGCTGTCCTATCTCTTGGTATGCTGGGAAGATGGGCTTCTTCGTAAATAATTCTGCTAGTATGCACCTAAAAGAAAAGAGTCAAATGTGAAATGTTAAGGAGGCTTGAAATGGTTTTTGAAATGGCATACACTAACAAAAATGACCTAGCAAAACTTTATCTGGCTAATGTATAACAGGAAGTAGACCCAAAAGACCAAAGACCATAAAGTAAAGATTAGAATAAAATTGAAAATATGACTTAAGACGTTGCTATGACAACGATAGAACACTTCAAATGTGCACAAAGTAAAAAAATCATGACTTAAGAACAGCACGGTAAAAATTGTTTAAAATGGGCTTATTTTAACTTCATGATCCAATCTTTGATTTTAAAGAAAAAGAAAAAAATTTGTAAGAGGAAATTCTTAAAAATCAATGAAGTTTATTTTAGGATGTTCCCTCTTACAGAATTTTAAAATTATTTCTTAGCACTTACAAACCCTAAAATAAAAACCACACACAAAGTTTAAAGAAATTTTACCATCCAATTTTTAAGTTTTTAAGTTTAAATAAGATATTTTTTGAGGACAAAAATTTTGGTTTTGATTTTAATGTATGCGTTGTATACATCATTAAGAGCGTGCACATGAAAGCCATTTCAAGCCTTCTTAAAAAAATAAAAAGATCATGCTGATTGTGACCTAAAAAAGCTAATTAAAAGTTACAAGTAATGTCTTTCAGTGTCTTTGCTCTTGCCTTTCAAAGGCTTCCTGCATTAATTTGCATAAATCAGATGCTAAATAATTTGAGAAAATATTTTGTCACCACATAATTAAACAATAGAAGACAGTTTTCTATGACTCTAATGGTGAAATAGAGCACGTGGGATGTTGGGAGAAACAGGAGAAAAGTTTGAAAATTCCGAGCTGTAGGCAAGTGATTTTCAAACTTCTTTGAGTGTTTCTCCCAAATCAAAAGTGCTCTATTTCACTGGTAGAGTCATAGAAAACTATCTTCTATTGCTTGATATAGCAATAGGTGAGAGACAAAACCATGTCTTTAGATAGAGCATAGATTTTGAGCATGCGTACTGTCTAAGCTATATTAAAAAACACCATAGTAAATAGTACTACCATTTGCAAGCAAGCGTGGAGTGTGCAAAATTCTACTGTTTGTTTAAGTTTTGAAACAACTGGTTGTCACGACAGTTAGACATAGTTTCGTGTGTGTAGTCTGGAGTTTGATGGCGCTCATGTCAAACTTTGACATGAGCACCAA